>CAUYQU010020025.1:0-33590 GCA_963574635.1 Cheracebus regulus
CACTTTTTAGTAATTGCATAAGCATTTTACAGATTTAAATGAAATCCTGAGCAATAGAGCAAGATTTTCGTTCTCTCTCCCTCTTTCTCTTTCTTTTTTTCTCTTTTATTCTACTTCTTTCTCTCTCTTAAAAAAAAAAAAGAAATATTTATTGCAGAGAAAATGATATATATATACACATTCAAATATGTATTTATATATTCACATATATAATAACATGTATGTAAGTTATGAAACATTAATTAAAATAAGCATCACTAACCTACTTAACAAATACCATATGTTTCAGTCTTGCATAAAATTGAAAAAAAAGTTGGTTAAAGTTTCTTAGTATATCTACTAACATAAATAATTAGACCTATACATTTTTAATTCTCAAAAACTATATTTTTCTTTATTTCATTTAAGGGTAAAGGTTCTTTACAGCACACATGCATAACCATGATATGTATGATCTAAAAACTTATTTCTACATATTGTGCAGACAACAATTCTCTTGATGTGTACACCTATAAAACATAAGACATGTAACATTTTCAACTTCATAAAAAGTTTCCTAGGGTTCTATTTCAGTCAATATGCACCAACATCCAAACAGAACTGATCAGTATTCCATCAAGATAGTTTACTTATGCCTGTTGAGAACTCAGTATAAATATAATTATACAGTATAGATGCTTGTGATATTGTGATACAATAAGAAATTTATATTTGGTCTCTGCTCTTGGCTCCTGACTCACCACTTCGAAAACCCTTAAACAGTGTCTTTTGTATGCCAGTGATCTGACTGGTGGCAGGGGTTCCTGGAATCGCTTCAGAGTGGGGGCTGGTTACCAAAAAGTCTGAGGCATAATTAGAGAGTTGGAAATTTCAGGCCTAGCCTGTAACCTCCATGAAGGGGAAAGAGGCTGAAGATGGGTCCTATGGCCAAGGATGTAATCGTGTCTACATTATAAAGTCTTCATACATATCCAGAAGGACAGAGTTTAGAGAGCTTTCAGGCTGTTGAACATGTGGAGGTTCCTGGAGAATGGCGCACCAGGAGAGGGTATGGAATCTTCAGGCCCTTTCCTGTACCTCACCCTATGCATCTTTTCCATCTGGCTATTCATCTGTATCTTTTCTAATACACTTTGTAAAAAATGGGTGAATGCAACTGTTTCCCTGAGTTCTGTCAGCCATCCTAGCAAATTCATAGACTCCAAGGAAGGAAAAAATTCACTGGACCTGTGATCTGTAGACAGTCAGTTACAAGAATGAGTGACAGCTCGTTACAGTAGTCCCTCTATGTCTATAAAGGATTGATTCCAAGATGCCCTGTGCATACCAAAATCCACAGATGATAAAGTCTACAATTGGCCCTCCAAAATTATCAGATATAAAACATTTCAGCTCTCTGCATCCCTCTAATTCTGTATTTTTTGATCCTCAGTTATTCATCCAAGGATATGGAACACTCAGATTCCGAAGGCTGACTGTACATGTGATTGGCATCTGAAGAGAGGCAATCTTGTGAGACTAAACCCTTAACCCATGAGATCTGACTCTAACTTCATACAGTCACTTCAGTTCTGAAATGATAGTGGCAGAACTGAAATGAATTATTGGACACTCAGTGTCCACTAGATAGTTGTTAGTGGGGAGAAATCCGTACACATTTTGGTGACCAGAAGTGAACTATTCTGTGTTGAGTTGTGAGTTGTGTCTATGAGAGTTAAAAAAACAGTTTTATGTCTCTCATCTTTTACAATGGTTCCTTTTCTAGTTTGGTCTCTCCTCCATGTCCAACTTCACTCACATTAAAGTCTGCGAGGTTTTTTTCCTTCTGTATGTATAGCAACTATTCCTTTTAATTGCTGAGTAGTATGAATATGTAGTTTCTAGTGTGGAGCTAGGATGAATAAAGCTACTGTTGAACATCTGTATATAAGTCTTTAAATGGACATGTGTTTTTATTTCTCTTGGATAAATTCTTAGGTGTGAAATTGGTGAATCCTATAAGTTATGTGTGTTTAAGAAGGTGACAAACTGTTTATCAAAGTTTTTGCACCATTTTATGAACCCCCCAGCAATATGTGAGAGCTTCAGTTACTCTGCTCCAGGTAGTCAACTATTAGCAATTGACCCTCTCATCTCACATTCTACTGGATATGAAATAATATCTTACTGTAGTTTTAATTAGAATTTTCTTGATGATTGCTGATACTAAGTCTCTTTCCATATATTTGTTTTCATGTTCATATGAGTTACAAAAGGTCATTAAGTAATTTGGATATAAGCATTTTGTCAGAAATGTTACAAATATTTCTTTTTAGTATGTGGGTTGACTTTATACTTTCTTGTTCATGTCCTTTGTGATTAGAAGATTTTCATTCTCTTGGAGGCCAGTTTTATTTATGCTTCAAGCTTTTGTGTATACTGTCTTTGAAAACTCGTAAAATATTTTCTTATATTGCTGTCTCTGGAATTTTTGTAATTTTATGTTTTCTGCTTAGATCTATAATTCATTTCAAATTACTTTTCATGCATGATGTTAGTAGGGGTTGTAGTGAATTGAACTGTGGCCTCAAAAAGTCCTAACCCCAGTACCTATGAATGTGATATTATTTGGAATAGGGTCTTTGCAGATATAATTAAGTTAAGGATTCTGAGATGAGACAATCTTAGATTTAGGGTGGGCTCTAAATTTAATGACTGGGGTCATTGTAAGAGAATAGAGATGGTGATTTGAGACACAGACATAGGAGAAGGTCATGTGAAGGTTGAGACAGAGATTCAAATTATGCCTTTTCAAGCTAAGGATTGGAAGGGTTTGCAAGCAGATACCAGTAGCTGGGAAAGAATTATGGAATGGATTCTCCTTCGGAGCCTCCAAAAGAACTAAACCTACTAACATCTTGATTTCAGATTTTAGGTCCCCAGAACTGTGAGAAAATAAATTTTGCCATTTAAGACCATCAGTTTGTGATCTGTTGCAACTATTACGGGGCAGTCGTGCAGGGTGGGGGGGTCAAGGTTTATTTATTTTCACAGATGGCATAATATAGTTGTTCTAGAACACATATTGGAAAAATTGCCATTTCACTGTTAATATATTTTGATGCCTTTGTCAAAAATTAAAGTGCAGGTCATTCCTAGACTTGCTAATTCTGTTCCACTGTTTTATTTTTGCACCAATACTATGCTGTACTTTACGTTTTACTCTATGTCAATTCACTACTGTCTTGATAACAGTAGCTTTATAACATCTTTTGAGATCAGACAACATAGAGCTTTCAAGTTTGTTCTTCCTTTTCAGATATGACTTTGCTCTTCTAGGTGTTTCGTGTTTCTATATGAATTTGGGAATCGACTTGTCAATTTCTACTTTTTTTTTGTAGAAATTGGCCTAGGATTTTGATTTTAATTGATTCATCTTTATAGGTCAATTCGTAGAGAAACAGTATTTTAAAAACATTGAATCTTTTGAACCATGAAGATAGTATAAAAGCCTATTTGTTTACATGAGGTTTTATTTATGCAAAATTCTCAACTGCATTTTCCAGTTTTTCTGTACAGTTATTGCATAGCTTTTGCTAAACTGATATATAATTATTTTATATTTTATATTTTATTCTATGGAAAATGGTATTTAAAAAATTTTTTTAAATCATTTTAGTGCTAGCATATAAAAATACAGTTGATTTTTATATATTTATCATGCATCCTTTGACTTGCAAAGTTTATTTATTAGTTCCAGCATGAAATTTTTATACCTATGTCAAATTTTATAATGTGGAATATCATATAATCTCAGAATAAACAGTTTTAACGGTTGATTTTTATCTCATTAATTTATTTACCCTTTTCGCTTACTGCACTGAATATAATCTATGGTAAAATATAGTATAAAATTAGTGAGAACAAATGTTTTTTACCTAGTTTTCTCATATTAAAAAAAAGACTCAGTCTTCAATCATTGTGTTATGATAGTTATAATTCTTTCAAATATGTACTTTATCAGGCTGAAGAAGTTTACTTTTATTCACAGTTTGCTAAGAATTTTCATTGTAAATTGGAGTTGAATTTCTGATTGCTCTTCTTTGTTTGTTTGTTTACTATTTTTTTGAGATTGAGTTTCTCTCTTGTTGCCCAGGCTGGAGTGCAATGGCATGATCTTGGCTCATTGCAACCTGTGCCTTCCAGGTTCAAGCAATTCTTCTGCCTCGGCCTCCCGAGTAGCTGGGATTATAGGCACACACCTCACACACAGCTAATTTTGTATTTTTAGTAGATATGGGGTTTCTCCATGTTGGTTAGACTGGTCTAGAACCTCACACCTCAGGTGATCTGCCTGCCTCGGCCTCCCAAAGTGCTGGGATTACAGGTGTGAGCCACTGCACCCGGCCCTCTGTTTTTTTTTCTGCATCTATTAACATAATCATAAAATGTTTATCTTTTGTCCTTGAGATTTAATAAATTTTATTGGTTGATTTTTTAAAAATATATTGAACCAAATTTGTATTCCTTTAATAAACTCCTTTTCAGTCAAGATGCACTTTCCCCTTGTATTCAAGTGATTTTTACTTCCTAATATCCCATTGAAAATGTTGTTTTCATAAGGGATACTGAATAGTAATGATACTTTTCTTCTTTTATTGATATGTCATAGTTGTACATATTTTGGAAGTACGTGTGATAGTTGATACATGTAGACAATGTGTAATAATCAGCTTTTAATATCAAGGAACTTCCAGCCTCACACCATTTGTTGGAAAGAGTTTTCTCTTCTATTTTCTAAAATAGTTTGTGCAAGGTTGGTATAAATTCTTCATTTAATGTTTGATAGAATTCATCAATGAAAGAACGAGTCTGATATTTTTCTCCTAAGAGCCTTTCCTTTTCTTTTTTGTACTTACTAACTTACTAAGCTTTTTTATTTTAGCTAACATTTCCAGTTTTTGTGATATATTTCCTCATGATTTTATTTTCATATTGACATTTTTAGGTTTCATAGAAATATACTCATTTTATTTATGATACCATCAATTTGTATTTTCTCTCTTTTCATTACTCATGTTTGGAATAATATATTATCAATATTATAGATCAATATTACTGGTCTTATATTAATATTGACATAATAATATAAAATTGATTATTGATTTTTTCAATGAACTCACATATGCCTTATTAATTTTTTCTACTGTTTCTTTCCTTTGCTATTGCTATTTTTGTGTATTTCCTTTCGCTAAAAGTACTTTCAGCTACTGTAGGTAAATATTTAAATCATTAATTTTAAGGGTTTTTTTTTTAGTATTGATACTTTTGAATCTTATAAATATAATTGAATTGCTTTTGGAGAATGTATAATTGGATCTGCTTTACTTCTATCTAGCCTATCAATTTCTGCCAATTAATTGGGACTGTTTAGTATATTTACATTTAATATAATGATTGATCTCATTGGTTTAAGTTGACCGGCTTACTACTTGTTTACCATTTGTCCCTTCAGGGTCTTATTGCTCTTTTGTGCTTTTCTTGCTTTCCTTTTGGTTATTCTTTATTTTAGCATTCTGTTTCATGTCCTTACCGACTTTGCAGCTATATCTCTTCATGTTTTTAATTGGCTCTCTATGGTGAACAATATGCATCGTTAACTTGACAGAATCTATTACCCCTTCACTCTTCACATTATCTGAGAAGCCTGGGGAGGTTTGCACAGCACAGGGATAGCCCCATCCTAAATCATAGTTTCCTACCATGAACTTAGGAATTCCTGTCCATTTTTTTGCTCAGCTTTCTTCTCTCTGGTGTTCTGTCCTGCAGATTCAAGCCACTTCAGCTGCTTAAACTCTCTTGCTTGCCTCATCAGGTCAGTGGAACACTCCAGCTATATGCCTGGATTCCAGCTCTCCGAGATGTGGTCATAAAATTATACTCAGATACAACTGGGTTTTCTGAGTGCTCACCTTGTGAGGTTCCCTTCTCAGTCATCACAGTTTGTGCTCCCTGTTAGCCACTGCCTGAATTCAACTGCTTCATATATTTTCATGGTCAATGGGCTAGCCTGGTACCAGTTATCAATTATGACCAGAAGTAGAAGTCTTATCAGAAGGGAGTGTTTTGAAGAGGAAGAATACTGATGTCCAACAAGAGCAAACTTGGGGTTAGAGACAGATTACCATATAATTATATTCGAAAGAAATTCATATTATAATTGAAAAAAATTTGTGTTGGGAGGCACCACACAAAGTAACATGATTTATAAGCAGACATGTCTTTGTGTCTCATTTTTCATAGATATCTGTAATATAAGATGGAGTGAAAAATCAGTCTTTTGAGTTAGACAAAGCTGGATTTGGATCACTTTTGCCTCTTCAAAGTTGCATGAATATTTCTCTCTTAACTATCAATTTACCCGTCTATGAAGTGGAGATAATAATAAATAATCAATAATAATAAATAATAATAAAGGACTCAGTACTCACATACTATATATACACACAGTTCTTTGAGTCAATACATAGATTTAGGTACAGTGTAAGTCCAACTTTATGTTCCTTTAACTTGACATTTATATGCTGAGAATAGCATTCTTAGGATAAGAATGTAAATGTGCGTCACCCTTGGTTAGGATTTTAATTTTCATTAATTCTTAACTAAAATTTTAACATGTTTCAGAAAGACATTGCATGCTGAGTTTGACCTACAGATCAATCAGATAAAGATCAAATTTGAGCAGGACTTCTTGTTTCCCCAATTTATCTGTCTCTGAAGTGGTTATCTACATAATGCAAGAGAATTCTTAGCTGGATACACCCACCAAAATAAAAATTATACATTATCAGCAGATAATTAAATTCTATTTTCAGATTTCTGGGTGAATAATTCATTGTTATATTTAGCAACCCAAATAGTGACAAGTTAAAACTTTACTTAGTAAGGACAACAAAGGAGACAGTACCCATTCTTATCTGTCACATTGGTCTACTTGGAAACAGAAGAGCTGACAGAGACCTTTATAGTCTCAGATAGTAGGTTATTATACAAAATTCGGATCACTTCCATATAAGGTTGAAATGGAAATAGTTGGAAAACAGCTGTTTTATCTTGTCAGATCCTTTCACAGAACTTAAGGTTCATACTAGCAGAACCCGAGAATATTTGCAAGAAATTGCTAAGTAATGAAAATTTACCCTGCAGTTCCAAGCAGAAATGAAAGTATCATGTCAGCGCAATTCTCATCAGATGGTCTTTAGATAAAGAATCCTGGCTTTTAACTTCATTTAATGAAAAAAACCTTGATAATAAGTCTTGTAGTATAATGGAACTTTTATCTCACTGTGTAAGTAAATTATGTATGGAGTTACACACTTAGGAGGTGACCTACGTAATATATTCAAAAGGCAAAATTAAGAATGGTATTCAACCTTGAACCAAATTTCACACCTATACTGGAAAATTGGGGTAGGCTTGGTAAAGCGCTGAATGCAAACACCTCCTAGATAAGCCAATGTATTGCATTCCCCAAACATTTCTCCTGAATGTAGGTCCTTACTTAATCTCAACTTTGGGAGTTCTTTTGGCTGGACAACGTGGCTCAGGTCTGTAAAGCCAGGTCTTTGGTAGACCAAAGTGGGTGGATCACTTGAGCCCATGAATTCAAGACCAGCCTGCGCAATGTGATGAAACCCCATCTCTACTACAAAAAATACAAAAAGTTAGCCTGGCATGGTGATGCATGCCTGTTTACCTAGCTATTCAGGAGGCTGAGGTGGAAGGATTACCTGAGCCATGGGAGGCAGGGGCTGCAGTGAGCCTAGATCATGCTACTACTGCATTCCAGCCTGGGCAATAGAGCCAGACCCTGTCTCAATAGAAAGAGAGTGTTTCTCTTTGTTTTCTTTGTTTTTTAGAGACTAAATCTGAAACTGCTTGACATGTCTTAATGTGCACCTTTGGTTGAGACCGTGACCTTTGGCATTAGCAAGATAATAGTTCAAACACCATCTTAGATATTTACTATATTTGTGACTCTGGATGATTTACAAACAATTTTTGAGCCTCAATTATCTTATATGTAAAATGGGACTAGAACTTGCCTGGCAGAATTAATCTGGTAAATCAGTAAAATAACTTAAAAGAAAGGTATTACTATGCTTAACACATTTTAAATACTCAAAAGTAGCTATAATTATTATGGATGATATCTGTTTCAAATGTCTAAAGTTTTAAGCAAGGTACTAAACCTATGGCACTCTTTTCCTATAGTTAGAGTGGGGATATTTAAAGGAAATCATTATATTAAAGATAACTGCACTAGGATGTTTTTCACATATAGAGATATAGAGAGTACAATAATAGACACTGGAGACTCAGAAAAGTGGGAGGAAGGGAGGGAGGGAGGAATGAGATATTACCTATTTGATACGATGTACCCTGTTCAGGTGATGGTTACACTAGTAGCCCAGATTTCACCATTAGGCAATATACTCATGTAACAAAACTGTACTTGTACCCCTTAAACCTATAAAAATAAATAAATCATAAAGTGAGGATATTGTAACTATCTTATAAAGTTGTTTCAAAAATTAAAGAAGTTATTGCATGCCACATGAGGAAAACAGTGCTTGCCATTTTGTAAGTGTTCCATAAGTGTTAGCTTTCATTTCAAGTGAGAATATCGGATAGTGTTTAAGAAGAACACCAGCTGGCTCTGGAACCTTCCTGCCAGGAATTGAATACTAGCTTTCTCAGTTATTTAACCTCTCTGTGCTTCAGTTTCCTCATCTGTAAAAAAGTGTGTTTTAACAATACCATCTGCCAAACAAACTGCTTGGGAGAATTAAATGGGCTAATACATATAATAAACTCAGAACAGCACTTGGCACATGTAAATGCATGATAAATGGTTTTATGCTGTTGTATGTGAGTGTATGCTATTTTTTCCCAAAAAAACAAAATAGAGAAAATTATAAAGATTCGTATAATAAGCATCCATATGCTCAGTACTAAAAAGTAACAAGTGCTAACATGTTTTATCATTCTAACAATATAAAAATATTTCAATACCCTTTTTATTCTGAAGCAAAATATTGAGTTTTTTTTTCCTTTTTTTTTCCTGTAACCCTGCCACACTGAATTTTAAAATGTGAAATACCAGATATTAGTGTCCTTTGAATTAGATTTCTTAAGTTTGAATTTCACTGCTTAGTACCCATGAAATCCTGGCTCTTTCCTAAACTTCTTTTATTTTGCTTTCTCACCAGTAAAATGCTGGTGATACTTTCTTTACAGGTTTATTATAAAGTAAAATAAAAGTAGGAAAAATTTTCAGCACAGAGCCTTGCCATATTGTAAGTGCTCATTTCAATGGAAAATAAATTCCTGAAATATTTTCATAAAGTCAAAGGAGTAAAATGGGATTTCAAAAACCAGCTAATCTACTCCCTTTTAAATGCAATTTTAACATCTTTAAATTTATGGAGATGTCACTGGTATATTTACTCTCCTTGAATAGTGATTTTTGTCAGACTATTGGTTTTAATATTTTCACAGGATATAAAGTTATTTTAGTTAGTTGTGATCAGAATTAAAAGCTACTCTTGTATTTTAATGTAAGCTCCAGGAGGGCAGGATTCTGCTTAACACACACACACACACACACACGCACACACACAGACAGCCCTCAAGTGCTACATAGTAGATGCTCAAATATTTTATGAATATTAAATGAATAAATGAATGGAAATAGGACTGATGCAAAGATATGGTTATTTTTTAACTACATAGATTTAAAATATTTGTTTGAATAAATATATAAATATTGTATTTCCTTCTGACCTGAACCTCACTATCATATAGTCTATATGATTTATTCATATAGACTATAATAACTAACATTTATTCAGCATGTGCTAAATGCTAAGTACTATTCTCAGCACTTTGCCAGTATTAGCTCATTTATTCCTCATTACAATCCTGTGAGGAGTCCACTATTAGCCTATTTTAAAAATGGAAGCTGAGAGACAAAGAACTAAGTAATTTTCTCAGGATGAAATAGCCAATAAATGTATAAGCCAGTACTCAAATTCAGCTTCAATCCTTGGCTATGAAGCTTTTGCTTCTGACTAGAGTCATGTCAGCCCCTGTTTGTATTTAACAGACTAAGAAGAAGATACTTTAACAATGAATCATTCTTGTGAGAAAAACATGGTGGTGGTAGATTCAGTTCTAAAATCTCACCAGTTGAAACCATCTTCTACCTTGTGAAATACTGCAGACCTTGAAAGGAGAAAAGAAAAGAAACATCCTTTCTTCCTACAGGGTAAAAGAATTGGAAAATCACTTGCACTTTTCTCTTTATCACTTCTCTTTATTTGGAATGCAAACTTTTGAAAAGTAACATGGTAGTATGATTTTTAACTGATGTTGGATCTCAGTTTCACTATAGAGCCAGAAATAGAACAAACCAACTAAGCCCTGCTTTGTTTTCCTGCCTTTTCTTAAATGTAAAACTGTCTCTGGACTTGGCACCATCTTTCCCTGCTACACCAAAGGGCATTTCATCTTTCTCTGGGCCATCTTTTAAGATGTCTATTAACAACCTTGTTACTTTATTGACACATCTTTATTGTCTACCCCACTGGTTCGAAAAATTCTCAAGAATGGGCTTTTTTTCTCACTTTTATCCTAGTGCTTAGCACAGCCCAGAACTTCATGAGTATTCCACAAATATTAGTTTAACTAATGAAAGAACGATGAAAATGGCTTAAGAAGCAGAGACTCTGTCTATACTTTCATCAGGCACACTGTACTGTGGGCTGACAATCAAAGGAAAATGTGTTCTTTTTTGGCCATAGGTTTAAGCTCTTAAATGAATAACAAATGAAGACCTTCACCCACATTAAAGGAGGCGATTTCATTATTATTATTAAGATGCTTAACACATTGTAGTACTTGATTGAGGTATTCTTTACTTGAGATGGCCGTTGAAGCCTCTAAGCTTGAAAACTGCTAAACTGTGAAGGGAAACACAAAAGATAAAGGTTTGCGTTTTCTTTGATCTACTCTGGGTGTCTGATTGCGTTTTACTCTCTTTAAAAATTGTATCAGATTGAACCTTAACTGAGAAAAGAAAGGTAGGAGAGAGACTAATGTTTTAGAAATTTTCATGTTAATTTAGAGAAGTAAGGCAACATAGGGCTGCATCCACAGAACTTATTTGGTTTTGAATCTAAATTATTTGGCAATGCCAATCCTTCTTCATTGTGCCACTACATGCACCCCTACAACATATAAAGAAATATGTATTCCCCCTCTTTCTCTCTCCTTATTCCCAATTGTATGTTACTTTAATGTGCTGTACTTAGATTTTTATTCATATGTTGTTTCTGCTTTGCCAGAAAAGAACCAAGAGCCTCCAAGGGTCAGAAATACTGTGTTTACACATCTGTCATATACATTCTCAACACTTTCACCCACTTGAGTTTCCTAACATAAGCTTCCCCTCAGAGTAAGCAACTAAAGCTCAGATAAATTAAATGAATTGCCTCAGAGATGCACAGATTATATGTTTTATTGCTGAAGATCATTCAAAGGACTGTCATAGAGTTTGTTATCTCTGTGAAATGAGAGTACATATCTGTGTGAATTTGATCTGGGTGACATGCATAGAATCAGGTGTGTTTACCTATATGCTCAATTAAAACCCACCTTTCTAGTGTGAGTTTCATTCAAGTATTGAGTATTGAGTAGTGAAATCTAAAGAAGATGCATGTGTTATTTTGTGCTGGAATAATTTTATTTTCCCTTTGTAGACTGGCCAAAGAAAAAACAAATGATGAGAACAGCCTAAATTTTGTTTTGAGGAAACCCTCTAACAAAAAGTTATTGTCATGAGTTTTGTTGCTTTATATATTTGCAGACTAAATTACTTCTTCATGGCCCTTTAGGGTCTCAACCATTTTTTCAGTAAGAAATTTTTAGCAGTAAAGTTACATATATTCCCTATCTCATCTCTTCCATGAAAGGAAGTGGATCCTTAAACGACTTGGGTTGTAGGAATGATAAATCCCCAATGTTTATGTGCCTCAGGAGGTACGGGATAAATTCTTAATTTTTGAAGGTATATTAAGGTAAGTAATTAGGGAATCATTATGTTGTAAAACACTATTAATATATTTCCAGAGACAATTTACTTCTACTTAGCTTTACTGACCTGCCCAGTAAATTCCACAGAAGATGATCGCATAATCCAAATCCAACCTATTCCAAGAAACACATTTAGATATAATTTTAGTTAGAGTCATTGTTGAGTTTGAAAGAGATGAACACATTTTCCTTCATCTTGAAATGTTCCCTTTTGGAAAATCTAATTCACCCCAAGAAAATGATTGGATACCTAAATCATCTTTGAAAAGTGAAATCCTTCCCTAGATCTTATCTCGTCTTTTAAAGCTCGAATGTGTTTGTTTCTGACAATGCTATAAATGCATGTTCAAGAGAGGAATTTGTCCTACTCTTTAAATTACTCTTTATGAATAGTCAAAGTAATTTTCCTTTAGTGTTCAAACTTCCTGCTGATGATTAGTCAACACTTCCAGAAATGAAAATATATAAAGACTGTGTCCTAAATTAGTCATATAACTTTATATTGGGCAGTAAGTGAATACTCTGCAATTTTACTTTGTCAGTAATCTGACAAATACTGAAAAATAGTGCTGTATATCAAGATTCAACTTCTGAGTGCCCAAAGGCTTTCTAAACTGATGAGTTAAAAAGTTCTGTCAATCAATGACAACATGTTTAGAAATATTTTAAGAGAAGTATGAATAAGTAAATACTATATCAGACTGATTATAAATTATAAAAAGGTTAAAATAGGTCAGATTTTTTATTCTTCATTTTTTCATAGTTTGAGATTCTTAGATTATTAAAATAGAAAGGAACTGGTTTTCCAAAGGAACTGGATTCAAAGTCACTTCTGTCTTATGAACCCATTGTTTACATGAAATCTGATGAAGAAGACCAATAGGAAAAGCAGCAGAGTCTCTGGTTCAATCAGAAAGGTCCTGCCCACCACAAAACTTTTAACTTGTTCCTTGCCATGGTGGCTCAAGAACTTTGTGAGGTATAGTTTGAAAACTACTGATCTAGTCAAACGGTACTTTAAGAGAGTTTAAAAAATTCTGGAGACATGGCATGAACTGAATTATTCAGGATCACTCATAGAAGTGAAGGCAAAACTTAAAATAGAAATGAGTTCAGCATACATTTAAAACAGCTTTCTCCATAGAAACATTCCTGAAAAACTTTCACCTTACTGATCACGGTATCTTCCCATCTTCTCAGCAAACACATCATTTATTGACTATGTCCGAAGTGACATAATGTAATTTGTAAAATGTTTCATGTCAGTGAAGTAATCTAGGAGAATTGAAAATGTTGGGTGGATCTACATAGCACAGCTTTTTGAGTCCCATAGAGTACTTTTGGTCTATATAAACAAACAATGGGATAAAAGAAAGGTAAGACCAACAGTAGAGTATTATACAGTATTGTTTTAGGGGCAGTATATAGCATAGAACACTTTTATACAGAATGTGACATGTGTTTCAAACGAAAGGATTTTATGCAAAAGTAACTTAAGAAAGTCTGTACTAAACAAAGTTAAACAGTTAACAATTGCCTCCTCAGAGTTTTGAATATACTAACGTATAATAAGAATCTGCAATAATTGGCGTTTTTCCAGTTTTCCATAGAGCCTTAAAATGTGTTTGATATTGCATGCCACAAGTTAATAGTCTGCAGAATATATTTAGTAAAATGTAAGAAAAAAACAAGACTAGAAGTCAGAAATTTGATGATTTGGAATCAAACCCTGTGCCACAAAATCTTTGGAAAGCAACTTGTCTGATCCTCCATCTCTTCATCCATATTGCCTATTTGAGAGTTAAATATCAAAGAAGATTAATATAAAAGGCTTTGCAAAAAGTTAAGGTCCACTGAAAGATAAAGCATCTTTATTGTGTTGTAAGTTTGCAAACATAACTTTAGTGATTGACTTGAATAGAGGCACAAACAGCATCCCTTCAACATTTTTAGAATAAAAAATAGTATTTCTAGATAATAGTGTCTCAAATAATAAACCAAAGTTTTTTCAGATAACTTGCAATTATGACAGACATTTTTCAATTTTATTTAGTACCTGGGAATTTGAATGTTAATTACTTTATCTTGAACTTATTTCTTCCATGAAGAAGCTAATTGAAAAATTACCAAATTCTGTATTTTTGTAAACATAACAAAAATATAGATTGAGTAAATATTTAAATCTACTTAAATTATTTGAAGATTTTTCTTTATGAGGGGTTACTAAAATTAAATTTACATGTCTAACAAAGAACAATACAGTCTGTCTACCAATATATACATCGTATAATGTAATACTAAGTCTAAGAAGATATGCAAGGCATGGTGGCTCACACCTATAATCTCAGCACTTTGGGAGGGCAAGGTGAGAGGATTGCTTGAGACCAGGAGTTCACGACCAGCCTGGGAAACATAGTGAGATCATATAGTTACAAAAAAAAAAAAAAAAAAAAAAAACCATGACTAGGCATAATGGCACTGGCCTATTGTTCCAGCTACTCAGGAGGATGAAGTGCTTGAGCCCCAGAGTTTGAGGCTGCAGTGAGCTATGATCACACCACTGTACTTCATCTGGACAATAGATTAAGAACCTGTCTCAAAAAGAAAAAAAATATCTAGGAAGATAAATTCAAGCTATCGGTTATTTAAAAAATAATCAGTTATAATATCTTTCTAAGGACATAAGGCTCTGTTGAAACAACTAATATTTTGATTTATAATAATTTGCATTGCCCATGTCATCAAAACACTTTTGTTATAGAAGAACTACAAAGGTTCTCATAATTAATAGTCTTATTAGAAATGTTTTAATGAATAGAAGTGGTCATTTAAAGGGAAGTGAAGACTTTTAGGTCAAAAGAATATTGAATTGATATAAATGGCAAAAGTAGAACAAGCTTTACCTGCATTTAAATTCAGATAAAATCAAAGAAGAATATAATTTCCATGAGAGCAGGCATTCTGTCTACTTAGCTTACTACTAAATCTCAGAGATAGAATACTTAAAATATACAAGGTACTTTATACAAATTGTTCATAAGACCCAGGATTGACAGTGCCCTGATGCCTGACAGTGACAAATAAATACCCTTTCTGGAAAAAGATAATATTGTCCAAACTTTCAAATTATTTCTATAAACACTACTTCAGTATTTCCTACACAGAATAAAATATGTCCAAGCAGATAAATAAATTGCAACATAAGCAACAGACAGGAGAAACAGAGCACAGGCACTACAGATACTGAGATAAAAAAAAATAACAGATAAATTCACAAATTTGTAATGAACTCTCAACTTAGAATTACATAATCAACTAAAATATGTTCAATAATCAAGGTTAAATAAATAAAATGTAATATAACAGGTCTAAAAATAACCAAGTAAAATCCCATAATAGATAAAATGAAGTTAACAATTTAATGGATGTTGTAGTGGGAAAACTGATTTACTGAAACAGAATTTAGTTAAAAGGAATAATATGCTGAGAGATAGGTTAGAAAATGTCCAGAATTAAGATAGTCAAAGGGACACAATATAGAAAATTGAGTAGAAAACAAAAAGATATAATGAGAAGGTCAAATAGAAGAGTCGTGAATGGATAGAATAAGAATTAAGCAAAGAAACATTCAATGAATGTTGTGATCTGAATGTGTCCCTCCAAAATTCATGTTACAACCTAAGACCTCATGTGCTATTATTAACAGATGGGATCCTTTGGAAAGTGATTAAGTCATAAGGGCTCTGCTCTCATAAATGAGATACTGCCCTTGTAAAAGGGCTTGAGGACGTAGCATTTGTCCCTTCCGCCATGTGAGGGTGCTGGGGTAAGTCACTACCTATGGAGTAGAGAGTGAGCTCTTACCAAATATTGACTCTCCTGGCACTTAGTTCTTGGTCTTCCCAGTCTCCAGAACTGGGAGAAATAAAATTCCGTTATTTATAAATTACTTGGTCTAAGGTATTTTGTTATAGCAGCATGGACAGACTAAGACAATGAAGTTGATCCTTGCCCAAAAGAAGTAGAATCCATAAATCCACAGGATCAATAGGCCTAACAAATATGGAACAGTATAAATGGAAGTTAGCACCTAGTCATATTGTAGCAAAATGTCAGTAAAACAAATACAAATATAAAATAATAAATGCATTAAGAAAAAAAAAAGAGTAAAATAACAGGATGCCTTCAAAGGAGCCTCAATTAGAATGGCAATTAACTTCTTGAAAATAATAATAAGAAAATAATAAAAAACAGAAAACAGGCCTGACACCCTGGCTCATGCCTATAATCCTATCACTTTGAGAGGCCAACGTGGGTGGATCACTTGAGGTCAGGAGTTAGAGACCAGCCTGGCCAACATGGTGAAACCCCCTCTTTACCAAAAATATAAAAAAAATAGCTGGGTGTGGTGGCATGTGTCTATAATCCCAGCTACTCAGGAGGCTGAGGGGTGAGAATTGCTTGAACACTGGAGGCACAGGTTGCAGTGAGACAAGATCATGCCACTGCACTCCAGTCTGGGTAACAAAAAACAAAACAAAAACAACAGCAAAAACCAGAAAACACTGGAATATTATCAATGCCCTGAAAAAACAAATAAAGAGAATTATATAATATTCAATGGAAATATCATTTGGTAATATTGTTTAATAATAATTGTTTAATAATCCAGGTGAAATAAAGACATGTTTCAAAAACAAAAATTGAAAGAATTTACCAGCATAAACCCCTGAGTCAGCTTATGTTTTCCAATCATGGTTTTGTTAAAGTGTAACTGGCACTGCACCTACTCAGAAATAGAATATGTATTGTCTCCCCTGGAATCCCATTGGGCTTTGTGACTCCTCTTATAAATAAGTATGGAAGACATAACACTATAAGACTTCTACAGTAAGGTCATAAAGATATTCTCTTCTGTTGTCTGTCTGTCTGTGTGTCTTTCTTGCTTTCTTTAATTTTGCTTTTAGAACTCAAGCACACTGTAATTCCAACCCAGGCCACATGTGGAGAGCACACAGAAAATAACAGGAAAAAAAACTGAAGTGTCCCATCAATAGGCAGCATCAATCCCAGACAGGTAAGAAAACAAGACTTCAAAGGATTCCAGTGCTCAACCTTTTTTTCTTCCAACCAAGGTTCCAAACCTCTGGAGTAAAGATTAATTATCTCATATACCCTATCTACATTTCCAGCACACATAAACTATGATAGACAATATAAACAACTTAGTTTTGAGAATTTTTATAATGTAATCACAGTACCTGAAACTAATTTTCGTACCAAGAATGGGGTCTTATGTAACAAAGACTTTAAAAAGCCACAGTGACAATGAATGGGAGACAGATGGAAGTTGAAAGGCTTTGAATAGGCTGAGAGTGGAAGCCTGGTGGAGACTGTCAGGGAGAGATTATAAAAAAAAAGTAAAGAGGAAAATTTGACACTCAAAGAAAGGGAATCCTTGTTATATACTGGCAAAAAGTTTAGCAACACTACACTCACAATAAAGTAGTAAGTAGAAAATGTACTTAGTGAAATGGATAATTTATTTCAGGAGATTTCTGGGTAGAGTGTAGAAATGCTTCCTGGCTTCTTTTTGCTGCTTATAATAAAATGCTAGACAAGAGAGATAAACAGGAAGGCCTGTTAAGTAGAGAGGATCCAAGACTTGGATTAAAAAATAAAACTCTCTTTCTAGCATCTCCAAGATTCTCAAAAAAGAAAGTATTTCAGAGCAAATCAATATTCTTTATAAAGACTGCAATATATAAAATGGTGCCTATGAGAATTGCAGAGTGAGACAAAAGTTCTTTTATGGATCTTAAAGACATGTTATATTTTTTAGAAATCATTTTTAAAAATAAATCTCAAACGCTGGGGTCTTCAGTGACCACTTAATAACTAGGAAACTAAATTAATAATCTAGAGCATAAAATGAGTTTACTTTCTCAAATCAAGAGTACTATATTTAATCAAATACCGCCATTGATAGATACATCTTGTTTCATATAAAACTAAAAAAAAAAATCTGACAAAGTGACACAATACTCATTATTTTATAAAGTCCTCTTATTACTAAAAGTTGTATTTATACTAATTACATTCAGTTATTTAATGTTTTTTTTAGAATCTTATAAATAATTTCTGTGTGGTATATAAAAAGAAAAATATTTTTGTTTGTTCAAGATAGAGCTTTGCTCTTGTTGCCCAGGCTGGAGTGCAATGGCGCGATCTCAGCTCACTGCAGCCTCCACCTCCCAAGTTCAAGCAATTCTCCTGCCTCAGCTTCTGGAGTAGCCGGGATTACAGCAATGTGCCACCACAAAAACCTGGCTAATTTTGTATTTTTAATAGAGACGGGGTTTCTCCATGTTGTTCAGGCTGCTCTCCAACTCCTGACCTTATGTAATCTCCCACCTCAGCCTCCCAAAGTGCTGGGATTACAGGCGTGAGCCACTACACCCATCCACAAGATAAATACTTTTGAAATGGTTAAAGTGCTTCTAAAACATCTTAAAATTAAACTCCAATTATTTTGAATCCCTTTATAAATCAGAGCTGTTGTTGTCATTGTTTTCCTACACCATAGTTTCTTTTGCGCCATCCGAGACATTATTGGTGCAGCATTTCTAAAAGATTCCTTCACTGTTATCTGCAGGATTTTCTTCCAAGCTCTGACATCTCATCCATTCTGCATATTTTACTGCTTTCCTGATTTTACCAGATGATAACAATAGAAATTTTTCAGGAAATATCTAAAACCCATAGTTCTCAAGTGATTCTTAGGTGATTTAATATTTTAAATGTCAAAGGGCCACAGGTATCCAGTGATGCCACCAAATAATGACAAAAGTTATATGTGTGCAGGCAACTACTTCATGGATGCTTTCTGGCGAACAATAATTTTAAGATGTTCTGATTGTGAACTGTCTCTAGATTAAGATGTTAAATTTTAAAAAATATGCACACCAGAATCAATAAAAGATGGTATTTTTCGCAAAACTGTATGTCACTTAACAGCATATATTGTCCTATACTTAGAGCAATTTACTAAGTTCACTCAGGATTTTCGTGGATCCAAGAGTGACATCCGGTAGGATATAAATGAATTCGATTTTTCCCTTTCCCAAAGGCAACCTCAAAGTTATATTAGAGACTTTGTAAAGTGAAGAATTAGACCCTGCCTACATAGAGTGATTGAATTTAATTAGAATAAAAAACCCTAACTAGTTGGTTAGTTACTTCTGCTCTCTAAGCCCTGGATAATATAAATGAAAATTATATGGTGCCACTGCTCCTCTGATCAACACAGCTTTGAGAAGCAATCTATTTGGTGTGAGAAAATAAGTAAAATTTTGATAAATATCAGGGTTCTGCAAGCTGAATCTGATGATATCAAGGAAGTCTAATCATAAGATAGGGTATATCGTTCATAGCTTTCCAAGACTTTCATAAGCTCATTTGTAGTTCCACAGTTCCAAATTTCCTGGAGAATAAACGCAAGAGCTACAAAACTGAATGGTAGATGCTTATGCATTCCAAATGGCCACAAACATGTACTCTCTTCATGGAAATTTTGCCAACCCTGGCTATTCACATTGGTTTTAAACCAAGTTCAATGTTCCAAATAACAAGTGCTCCAGAATTATGAGAGTCAAGCATTCACTTTAAAAAATTTGTTTAGCTAATATTAGGGCATGAAAATACTTTTCTTGCTAAGAGATATAGAATGTATTTGTACTGATAGCTCACTATTTATGAAATACATCATTTATATCTGCAAACTGCTATTTAGGCCCATCTATATGTATATGATTATTTGCAATCTGCAAATAGTTATAATTAAATATAGCCAAGCAAAAGCATGGTGAGCTTTGTGACACCTGCAAATTTCTCTCCAAGCTGAGTGTAACTGCTACTGATAGCTAGTTATCAATGATTTTTTTTTTCAGCTTGCTTTATATCAGCAATTTTAATATGAACATATTCATATTTCAAACATCATCAGAATAGTATGTTTCTTTCAGTTAAACTTTGCTATGGGTTTTAGCCTTTGGATAGAATCACTGACTTAATTTTGCAGGCATATGTTTAACATGAGAGGAGGCTACATGAAGTATATCACTTTGATCAGGTCTGCAAGTAATGTATTAATAGTATTTACATTCCTGACCCCGAAAATCAGTTCATTTAAAATTTCTGTCTTGTTCAACATATTGGCAAGGGCAAGACTGCTGGGAAGACAATTTGAAATGCTAATGTGGTACGAAGTGATAGGGATGTCCAGGAGAGATTGGAGTGAGTGAGGCTTTCAAATCTGGGCCTGTGGCAGAAGAGAAAAAAGTGCTTGTTTTCTGGCTTTGTTATCAAAGTAGGAGGATAGCATTCAGATGCTGCTCTGTTCAATAGCAGAGTACAGTGGTAAATGCTCTGCACTTAAAATTTAAAGGAGTCAGAGAGAGGGGATAAGATGCTGGCCCAAGGTCACTAACATAAAAGAAGGAGGATTTGCAGTTTATTCCAATGTTTTGTTTTGTTTTACTCTATAAAAACAACCACTATTATAGGTAATCTTGTGTATTAGAAATATACATATATTATATATATAAATATATATGTCATTTTAATCATATAATTATAATCATTATATATCAAATATTTCTATCTTATTCAACATATTCGCAAGGGCAAGACTGCTGGGAACATATATATATATTTGATATATAATGATTAAATATATGTGTGTATATATTAAAAACTTCACACTATCTATTCCATGGTGTTGAATTTAGTTGAGTCATAATATGCATGGTTGAAATGATTAGCCAGTAAAAGTAAGCAGTGTTTACTGTGAGGGGAGAACAATGAGCATTGGCATCCATCAAAGACAGGCACAAGACATCATCCACAAAACTTAGTGGTTTAATATAATAACCGTTTGTGATTGCTCTGACATCTACATATCAGCTGAGTGGTTCTGCTGATCTGGGCCAGGCTTGACCCATCTTGGCTAGGCTTCCTTGTGCATATGTGCTCAGCTGGCAGGTGAGCAGGGCACTGGGTGCCCTGTTATGGACCTCACCCAGGTCTGGCACTTGGCTGGTAGTCACCTGGCACAACAACATACAATCGGCCTTGTGTCTTTCATTGTCCAGCAGAGTATACTGAGCTCATTTTTATGGTTATGGCAAGTATTGAGAGTGAGAGGCAATGTGCAGGCCCTTGGAACTGGCACATTTCATGTCCACTACACTCTTTTTGACAAAGCAATTCATGCAACCAATCTAGATTCAAGAGGTAGAAAAAACATACTCTCATCATGATGAGAAGAGCTATAAAGTCACATTGCAAATGGCCTGAATATAAGCGGGACATATTTTTAATCATTCTACCAGAGCATGAATATTTTAGAAATATCATAGAAAATCTTTCAAAAGAGGTCACAGTTGAGCTGAACCTAAGAGTTAAATAAATGTTATAAATGCAACAGTGAAAAAGGTGAATGTTTTGGCTCATGCAGAGATAAAGGAGTAGAGTACTAATCGTGTAAATAATTGAAATTTCATGATATCAATTTTATGTAGAAGTCTTTAATTCATATGAAGTATTAATTGTTAAAAAAGTGAGATGAAGATACATTTATTCAGTGAACTGATTAATTCTAAAATATAATTTTAATATAGTTTAACTTCTATTTGCAAAATTTCTATATTTAGTTACTGAGCCTAAAGTATTCCAATGTAGAGTCACATGAAAGGTTTTACATATCAGACAAGCACAACTAAAAATGTGATAGGGATATAGCATCACAGAGCAGTTTATTACAAGTTGTTTTGAAAAGTTATTGTTAGTGTAATTATTTGTTTCCTTTTTCTTCTAATATCCAAACATTTAAGAAAATAATAAAAAAAATTGAGTGTATCAATACAAAAATTTAAAAAGATGGCCATGAACTTTTACTTAGAATTATTCTATAACCTTAAAAAAATATAAAGGTCATTCAGCTGCTTTGAAAGAATACAAAAGGTCCTCTGGTTTATCTTTCTGACTTTAGATGGAATATTCTTCTCTTAACCCAGTTCTATATTTAGCAACAACATTTTTTAGATCGGTGTATACAAAACAGCAAGAGACTAGACATTTGAAAAAATAAGGTTAAAAAAACCTTGACTGAATACTGCAATTAATATGTCCCTGCCCCCTACCTTGAACTCATTGTGTACCTCCATTTTGCATCTCCATTCTTTTGAGTGCATTGTAGCCTCTGATTATATTACCCAGGGACAAGACACTTAACTTCACTGGAGTCATTTTCTACGTTATGAGCAGGAGACTTATATACTGTCAAAGTTGGATGCTGCATGTGATTATACTAAAAACCAGAACATCGTAAATGTTAAGTGTGGGTTTTGCAGACACACTGATCTTTAAATCCTTTTTCTGTATTTTCTATTAAGATCTCATTGGTTAATCCTTGGGCTTTATTAGCCTGGATGTCTTCATATGAGGAAAGAAGATAATCACATTACCTACCTTATTTCCTATGACTAGTAAATAAGAAAATGTATTAAATGAGTCCCTTGCACATTTCCAGTGTATGGCAAGTGCTTCCATGGTCACAAAATGAATAAACAAATGGTTAAACACATCAGTTTTTCCTAACTTATTTGATATAAGTGATAAGCTAAATATCACTAATAAAGGAAGATGAAAGACTGGGACCAAGCTCTGAGTTGAATAGAGCATCAGTCACCTGATTACTTTAATTGACTGCGGGTCTCATAAGCTTAGGACCGTAATGGATGTACATTGGATATTACTCAATCATTACAAAGGAACATATCCACAATCTCTTTGGAAGAAAAGTTTTTATTAATTCATTTAGTGTTTTATTTAACATTATAATTATTTCATTGTTACTGACTTTCCTGCTCTACCGAAAAAGTTTCCATTGAGATGTTTTCTTTCTTATTTATTAAGAATACTCTAAAGTCTCCTTTTTCCTCTTATCTCTCCCTTGTCTCCAAACAATAAAATTGTCCAGTATCTTCATTTTTCCATAGCTATGTTTAGCTATTTCAACTTTAAACACATTCATTTAACTGTGGAATAATTTACATTTGTTCAACAATAAATAAAAATATAGAAAAGCGATAGATCAATGTTTCTCTAGGCTCACAATGTATTTAATTTCTATATGGTATAAGTCACCCATATTTATTTTTCTACTGTTCATATATTTTTATGTCCAGGACAGTAAAGTAAGTTCCTTGCAGGTGAGTTTCAGATGTTTTTGTCTGTTTGCTTTTATTAAAGCAAAAATAAAACATGGAGCCCTAAATTGTTTTCAGGAGGCAGCAGGCTCTGTTGGGGCAAGCATGTATGCACACCAGAGGAAGTAATGAAATAATTTACTCTATTCACTTTCCTCACAAGAAAGCTGCCAAGAAAAGGCTAGCAAAGACACAGATCAATTTGTAAACCTGGAAAGGACCTAAGAACTTCTCTAGATCAATCTCTTTATTATATAATTGAAGAAACTGAGGCATAGAGTAAAACTTTGGTCTCTATGTGGTTGTGCGACCAAACATCTGGTGATAGACCTGGGGCTACTATGGCCAAAAACCAGCAGTGGAAAAAGTGATGATACAGAGTGGATGAGAGTGAGTAAACCTGGTACCTGCCAGGCACCTTTGTAGTTGCTCAAGGACTCCATCTGACTATGACAACCTACACAATGTAATGGGTATACTACTTCACTCACTCTTTCCAAATCTCATGAAAGTTCATATTTTGACCAAATCTAACCTGTTACCATATAGTGATTAGGATTCTGGAAAGCAGTAAAATTTATCCATTCTATCCCAGTAAAACCACCCCAGATGGTAACCTCTGATCCACTCTAGCTGCAAAATTCTTGAGGCATCACTCTGCTAAATAATTATTTTAGAACAGCAAAGTTCTAAGGTGAATAGAGTGAAATACAACTTTTTGAAACATTTTAAAATTTCTGTGGTGTAATGTTATTGTGACCTTTGATGAACCTCAGTTTCTTTCTTCAGTATCTCTCATCAACCAAACATTTAAAAAAATGCGATACTCTTCCTGTCAAAATGTTCATAAAACAGCTCTATCTGGATCTGTCTGTCTCTTTGTCTCTCTCTCTTTTTCTCTCTAATTCTCTCTCTCTCTCTCTCTCTCTCTCTCCATCTCTTTCCATTACTCTCTCCATAGCTAGCTAACTAGTTAGCTAGGTAGAATAGATAGGTCCTAGTTAGATAGACAGACAGACAGACAGAGAGATGATTGAGAGAAAGAGAAATAGTTTTAAACAGCTTCATTACATAATCGAATATTAAAATTCTGAAACTGTTTTTTTTTTTTTGTATATTTCCATAGAACATAGACTTCTCTTTTTCTTTAGTCAAATTTTTGGTGCTTTCCTGACAGCTAAACCGCATAGGTGCTGAAATGGTGGCCATTGAGATCTTACTGTCTTCCCCAGTATATTTTCTCATGTATGTTGAACCTACCCAGAGATGAAATAAACTCTTTAAGGGCAAGCACTGTTTGTAGTGCTACCAAGAAGAAAGATTCCTTCTATAAAACACTGACATTTATCAGACCCACTCAACACTAAAAAAAAAGGATGGGGATATGGAAACAATTGTCCTGGTCATCTGAGGAAATACCCACTGGATACGTTAGGCTAAATCATGTTTGACCTAAACTACCCAATAATGACCTCCTAGCTCTATGTGGATATGTTTGAATGTCCACTTAAGTTTATGTCTCTCTTCACTTTTCCTTCGGTTTGTCCAAATACAATATCAAGATCATCCCCAGATGATTTTTTATTATACTCTGCTTAGGTCTTTTAGGTAATACTCTCCTAGGTAGATCCAAGGTGCATGTGTTAGGGCCATGGAAGCCTCTGCTTCCAATTATTTCTGCCCTGCAGGCGCGTCTCATAAAGAAGCTTTCTTTGCCAAGTTCTAGTTATTATTTCCTGAGGCCTTTTTTTCCCCTTTCCAAGATACCTCTTGAGAGCAAAACTTCTGATAGAACTGCAACTTTGTGACACTAGATATTACAAGAACCTCTCATTATTTTGGCTTTTTCACTTCCTGACTTTTTACACACTTATAATTATATGCTTTGCAGTCTTTCCATTCAGATTAAAGCAGTATTCTTTAAGACTTTTTTCTCTTTCCTTTATTTCTGTGGTTGTTATTAGAAAGAGATGCTTCTAGGAACCTCCTTGAAAGTACCAGCATATTTCATTCATTTTTAAAG
The DNA here is from genome assembly GCA_963574635.1 of Cheracebus regulus. Classification (NCBI taxonomy): domain Eukaryota; kingdom Metazoa; phylum Chordata; class Mammalia; order Primates; family Pitheciidae; genus Cheracebus; species Cheracebus regulus. The sequence goes on from CAUYQU010020025.1 coordinate 25,429, forward strand.
TTCTTTTCAATTCAATATTTTTCTTTCAACTTGTTATGACCTGAATATTATTATAACTATAATATGGTAGCAAAACTGTCACCCTCTTTACACATTCATAGGTGCACTTAAAGAGACACTTATGATATCATGGATGGAATCCACGTTGTTCTTACTCATATAGCTAAACAAAGTCAGAAATATTGCTTAGAATCGTCAGAGACAGGTTCTGGATATTCCCACATTTTGCATGATTCTGAAAATACTTTATTGTTGTATCTTTCAGGCAAATCAGTCAGAACTTTAGTCATATCACAACATAATCAGTGAATCCAGTATTTCTCTTTGGGTCATATAGAAGGAACCTATAACTGATTGGTATACCAATATAGATCTTATAAGACTCTCCCTATGATTGAGAATCTGCTTCATCTCAAAAATGCTTTACAGATCTGACCCACTACAGTTCAGGTTAATAGCACATATGTATGACTTAAAATTACTCAGTTGAAGCTACAGATCTCTTTCATTTAGATTCCATAGTAATGTGTGTGTGCATGTGTCTGCACGCATACATTTGTGCAATCAAAAAGACCATCTAATTACAAAATAAAGTAAAAATTGAGCATTTTAATTATGCATACATATATTATAGATAGTTGTACAACTTCAAGTCAATTGAAAAGACTATTGGGACATTAATAATTAAAGTGTGGATTTAGAAGCTTTATTCACTGCTTATGCTACTTAACTATAATTTTCTTTTAACTTTAAATAAAGGCAAAATTGATTCTGATTAAACAACAAAATGGAACCATTGATGTTAACTAATGCCAGCTATTGTGAGCCAGATTTTTCTAGTGTAATCTTTATTGGAGGACAATATGAGATGAAGATCATAGGGAAAACTTGATGAAGCTTACAACAGTAAGATCATATTCCAATTAGAAATCAGAAATAACTTGTTTGAAAAAAACAGTAGCATACCGAAGGCTTCATATTCTTCAAACACACATATATACCTTTACACAATTCAGAAAAAAAAAACTAAGCTTGAGCACTATGTATAGACATCACATTTGTGTTAGATTTTTAACCTTGCAAATTTTACTTGTGCTGGAATTCAATTTTCCATTTGTAAATTAGAATCACTGAGTCAGTTAGCTTACTGGTCATAGATATCCAAGGATACCAATCTATAATATTGGTATTATATGAAGACTTACTAAAACACAAGCAACCTTAGTGAGCAGGATGTCAGTAGGATATAATATAGTGGGTTTTGGAACCACATTCACCAGCAATCAGAGCCTGTCTCTGCTATAATTTGGCCAAGTCACCAATTCTGAGTCTCAGTGCCCATGTCTATAAAACAAAGATAACCATATTTAAGGTTTTATAACAATTCAGTGAGGTCATCTAGGTTAAAGACTTCTTAATGAAACTGGCAGATAAAAGTTAATGTTATGGTTCATACTATCATATATTTGAGCTTTCTGTTACCAATGAGGTATTCTGTAACCTATCCAGAATCATGCTGTTATAACATGATCAGGAAATAAAGTAGGTTTTCTTATTTTTTTTTATTTTTTACTGCAGTGACTAGAGGGGAAAAAAGTATTGTAATTTTTGAGAAACATCTCTATGACAAACACATGATCTAGAAGATGTCTCTGGGTGCATAGATAAATGAGCTATGGAAAAATGGGCAAATAGAATTGTCCATTTTTTGATAATTCAACCTGTTTGGGTAGGAACTTCCCTGTTAATTGCTTCCCAGGGGTAACTCTCTATCAGCCTTTTGTCTTATGACTAAAATGGCACAAGTGGTTCCAGTGGCTGTTGGCAGAATAATCTAACATTTTATGTTCTTGGTTTCAAATTCCCACAAAAAACACTTCCCCATGACCAGAAGATTTAGTATAGTCCATTGAGAACCAATTTCCAGATTTTTGGCTCTACCTAGAAGGGTTTTGTCTCATTAAAAAATATCCCACATCTATTCCTTGATTGATAGGATTCAACTATTTTGCCATTTGACCAGACTTAAATCTAATAGATACTGATCATAACTAACAGCCAGCCTGCTAACAAATGATTCAAGAATGCTGTATGGAGAAAGTTTTTCTTTAGTAAAATCAATATCAACTAAGCCACCTGCTGAATGATATTGCCGGAAGCATTGTAAACACCATGATCAAGAAATTCAACTGCAACCTCTTCTATCACAATCACTAACAATGTTCCTCATAGCTTGAAGCTGAACTGAATAGAAGCAGAATGTATAAAACAGGGATGTTTTAGGCATTGACACTAGATGGGAGGATCTCACTTTTTTGTTCTGTAAATACAGCAATTCTACTTGGCTGTAGGTAAATAATGAAGTAAACAAAATTATGTTCTTCATACTCAGAGCCTTGAGTTCAGGGGCTGGCTATGCTCCTCATTAGCCAGCTGTGCGATCTTGAGTATAGGACCACGGTATTTTGGGATTGCAAAATAAGGAAAGTCAGAATAAATGACTTTTAAGTTTCTTTTTATCTAAGTTTTAAAGATTTTCCTTTTCTGCTCCCAATGCAGGAACACAAAAGTCTCAAATTTCCACTTACAACATAATAATAAAGTTACTTATTGCTTTATTTTCTTTGTTTAATTCAGTTATTCAAGAATCTTGCACTGGGCATCTGTTATATGTCAGGCACAGGGCAAAATTCTGGGGATGAAGCAACAGTCTACATTATTAGAAAACAAATCATAGCAATGAGTCAATCTCTGATTCTCTGTGATATTTCTTGTTACTTTCAGGCCACTGCATTCAGTTATCTAAAGTGGCAGTTATTTGGGTAGACAATTCATGCTACTGCAGGTTACAGGTTGCCCTTGGTTCCTTATAAAATATAATTCTTGACAGTAGTTATGGTGTGGGAGTTGGCTCTTTTTATTATTTCAAATACATTTACCTTTTTTTTTTTTTTTGAGACAGTGTCTCTCTTTCACCAGGCTGGAGTGCAGGGATGTGATCTCTGCTACTGCAACCTCCACCTCTCCAGTTTAAACCATTCTTCTACCTCAGCCTCACAAGAAGCTGGGGCTACAGGCAAAAGCCACCACACCTGGCTGTTTATATTTTCAGTAGAGACCATGTTTCACCATATTGGCCAGGATAGTCTGGAACTCCTGACCTCAAGTGATCCACCCACCTCAGCTTTCCAAAGTGCTTAGATTACAGATGTGAACCATTGCACCTGGCCAGGATTTAGAGAAGCATGAACTAAACCAAAAAAGTAAAGTTTAAGGTGAAATTAAATTAATTCTCTGATGTTTCAATAATATTATATGCTGTTAAAAATTTCAGAATGTGGCCGGGTGTGGTGGCTCACACCTGTAATCCCAGGACTTTGGGAGGCTGAGGCAGGCAGATCATGAGGTCAGGAGTTGGAGACCAGCCTGTCCAACATGGTGAAACCCCGTCTCTACTGAAAATACAAAATTAGTCAGGTGTAGTGGTAAGTGCCTGTAATCCCCACTACTCAGGGGGCCGAGGCAGGAGAATCTCTTGAACCATGGAGGCAGAGATTGCAGTGAGCTGAGATATCATGCCACTGCACTCCAGCCTGGGTGACAGAGGGAGCCTCTATCTCAAATAATAATAATAATAACAACAACAATAAATCATAATGTTAGGTAAAAATGAATAAATTGTAGTTTATGAGGTAAAAATGAATAAATTGTAGTTTATTTGGTATTTTAAGACACAGGATCCAAAATGCCAAAATGAAATTAGACTACAAGTTGAATGAGGTAATATTTAAGATCCCTTTAAACTTCAAATGACAAGATTTTTTATACCTGTAGGTTGCTGCTTTAGATTTCAGTTTAAAATTCAAACTTCCAATTGTTGGACCCATATATGATCTCAAGTTTGATACATGATACCCAGGGCTGATTTTTCTTCCTTTCCTGCCTGCCTGCCTTCCTGCCTTCTTCCTGCCTGCCTTCCTGCCTGCCTTCCTACTTTCCTTCATGCCTGCCTTCCTGCCTGCCTTTTTCCCTTCTTGCCTTCCTCTCCTTTTCTTTCTTTCATTTATCTCTTTCTCTTCCTCTCTTCCTCCCTCCCTCCCTACCTTCCCTCCCTGCTTCCCTTCCTCCCTGCCTCCTTCCCTCCCTTCCTCCCTCACTCCCTCCCTCCCTTTCTTCTTCTTCTTCTTGTTCATCCTCCTCCTCCTCTTCTTCTTTCTTTCTTTCTTTTCTTTCTCTTTCTTTCTTTTCTTTTCTCTTTCTTTCTTTTCTTTTCTCTTTCTTTTTCTTTCTTTCCTTCAAATTAAAAACAATATAACAGAGAAAGCCTCCAATACAAGTAAAAGAGAAATGACCCACCTCTAGAGCCTATGTAACACTAAAATAATGTGTCACACATTATAAACCACAACAGCTAAAGTAGTTAATCACTTAATTTAAAAATTCTACGAAACTTAAGACTGCGATTTCAAATGGAGTTTACGACAAAAACAGCCAAAATGCTGCCCTTAAAAAGTTTTAATATTCAAATTAAACTTGAAATATTTTGTACCAGACTGAAACAAGTGTAATTAACACCACACACACACACATACACTCACTTGACACACACACATACACATACACACACACACAAACTTGAAGATAAAATTTCTAGTAAGATTGAAATGCTGATTTATATAGCACCAAATAACTTTAGAGCATCCAGGTGTTAATTTTAACTACAAATAATACTATATAAGTAACATATTGGTTCCCAGGAATGTATAAACAAAAATTTTTCTGTTCTTTAAATTTATCTTCACAGATTCATTGGCAGTTTGCAACAGCATCTTAGAGGTTTATTTAGTCAAATGAATGATCGAAGGTCCTAAAAAAGCTGTTTAAAGTATTATCAAACTTGGGGGGAATGGGGCTGTTTATTACATGTAGTTATTTGTAATTCAGTATGAATTAATACACTAGTAAAATCCTGCCTGGAAAATGTTGTGTTTTCTATCAAAATTCTAATTTGTAGTTTACCACATCACATTACTTTTAGCTGTAGTGAAAAGTGGTCTTTAAATCAATCTATTAGAAAATTATCTCCTGCAAACTTGCAACAATGGAAATAATGAAAAATAGATTCAGGGATTATCTAAATGTTGTAAGCTATGGGAAAAAAGTTCAACAAAAATGAATAGAATTTAGTGTCTTTCTAAGAAACCCTTACACACAAGTGAAATTTGTTAGCAAAACTGGTATTTGGGGTCTTAGCTTACAAAATAAATATTAGGAGAATGGAAGCATTCAATCAACTTCTTTTCAAGTCTCGTTTTTCATTGCCTAAATAAATAGTGTCTTTAGGGGTACTCAGATAGGCTGGATGGACAAGAGGTATGAAAATCCTGGATAAATCAAACACCTTTTTTTGAAATGAAAATGCCAAAAGAGAAAAATATAAAATCAAGACCTATAGGTATTCTATTTTTGTTTGTTTGGTTTTTAGTATTAAATTGGGAGACAGGAATTCCTGTTGATATACTCAAGTTCCTTCTGGAATATTGGAAAGAAAATAACAAGATACAACTGTAGAAACATGAAACTCAAACATGAAATAATCTGAATTCTACATTATTATATTAACAGTAAATGTGCCCTAGATTGAGGGAAAAAACCATATATTTGTTTATTCACCCATTTTGCATTCAACAGCTATTTCTTGAATACATCCCTGTCTCAAGAATCTAAAAATTTAAGATACAGAGGGAAACCAGATAACATAGTTGTTTGCCTCAACAGTGCACATGATTTCTGTGCATTGTCCTCGATTTGTATACAAAGTAATTGAGACTCAAGCAAGAGAGAGAATCCAGAAGAAGATGAACATGAGTGTGGCTTAGCGAAGACTTGTATTTTTTATTCCTGGGAGCAATAGAAGCTAAAACAGGAAAGATCTCCAAGAACAGTTGTGGTCTTCACAATCAAACTCATTGTTCCTGGAAGCATATTTGAGAAAACTTGAGAGTAGCAATTATGCTGATTTCATTACATCAAATTGGTTTTTTTCCCCAAGACTTTATAGCATGATGTGTGTTAGAATTACAAGTAAGAATGGTTCTGAACATATGTTTGTTTATTCACCCATTTTTGGATTCAACACCTATTTCTTGAATATGTTCCTGTCTCAAGAATCTAAAAATTTAAGTCACAGAGGGAAACCAGATAATATAGTTGTTTCCTTCCAAGAGTTTACAGAGTGGTGGAAAAGACAGATGTTAGACATATAGGCCCAATAAATTGCAATACACACTGTAATTACATAATACGTAAGCATGTAACGTAATACAATTAAGTGATTATAGAAAGTTCCTGAAAGAAGTGTTATTTAAGCTAAGTTCTGAGGGACAAATATGTATTAATTAGAAACCAAAAGGTAATGATTGAGTGTGATTGATGACATTGAACTCAGTGAAACATTAATGTGTACAAGTGCCACCAGCATTTGCTACAGTATAAAAATATGATTAACACTTGACCTACTTTATTTACTGAACTCTTGAACTACTTAAAGTCAATCAAAAGTAGTCCTTTGAAATAATTGTTTTCAAAGCTTACAGGGAATTGTTGCCATTTCCAGATGTTGGTGATTTTCAGAAAGTGCTTCATGTTGAAATGAAAATCTATTCAATTATATATTAAATCACATTTCACAAGAAAATACATTACATAACGAAATGAAAAGAATTATATACCCTTCAGTGAGACTGAATTTTCTTAACAATATTAAGTTGTTTTAAAAACATTTTGATCATAAACAAATTACATTCTTTAAGTAACTAAAGGTAGTCAGAATACCATGGAAAATAGCCTTCTCTATTTATTAAAAAATCATGTAATATGAACAGAACATACTAGATTTTATAATGGACTCTATTTTTAAAAAAACCTTGATTTAACTATAAACATATTGATTTCCTAATAAAAATATAAACCTAAAGTTTTATTATATTATATAAATATGAAAAACTTACAACAATATGGTAGACTGAGTTGGTGTAGAATGACTCCTCCCCCACACCAAATACCCACTAACAGTATATAGAAATTCTGGATAAAATGTAACAGAAGCAGGTTAATAATGCCACCGTCCATCTGCAAAGAAGGAGGAAATGGAGGAGGTAGGGGAAACAAACCATCAAGATGCTAGCAACAAAGACCATTTTTCCAAGTGCAGAATGTTACTAATGTTCTAGCTTCTCACATGGTTGGGTGTGGGGTTGAGGGTGGAGGTGGTGGGTGAGGAACCCATTTAAGATGAGCAGATGAGCTTATAGCTAAAATCACAACCAAAACTGTGATCCAACCTGAGGCATAGTTAACAGGATCAACAAGTGGGAGGATCAACATATAGAAAAATATAAACATGATAATTATATGTGTCAAAAGTTACTGAAAAACAAGAAAGTTTTATGACTAGCAGTTATTTATTTTTATTTTTATTATATTTTAAGTTCTGGGATACGTGTGAAGGATGTACAGGCTTGCTGCATAGGTATGTATGTGCCATGGTGCTTTGCTGCACCCATCAACTCATCATCTAGATTTCAAGTACAACATGCATTAGGTATTTGTCCCAGTGCTGTCCCTCTCCTTGCCCCCCACCCCCCAACAGACCCCAGTGTGTGATGTTCCCCTCCCTGTGTCCACATGATCTCATTGTTCAACTCCCACTTATGGGTGAGAACTTGTGATGTTTGGTTTTCTGTTCCTGTGTTAGTTTGCTGAGAATGATGGTCTCCAGCTTCATCCATGGCTCTGCAAAGGACGTGAATGCATCCATTTTTATGGCTGCATAGTATTCCATGGTGTATATGTGCCACATTTTCTTTATTCAGTCTATCATTGATGAGCATTTGGGTTAATTCCAAGTCTTTGCTATTGTGAATAGTGCTGCAATAAACATATGTGTGCATGTGTCTTTACAGTAGAGTAATTTGTAATCCTTTAGGATATACCCAGTAATGGGATTGCTGTGCCAATATTATTTCTGGTTCTAGATCCTTTAGGAGTAGCCACACTATCTTCCAAATGATTGAACTAATTTACACTCCCACCAACAGTATAAAAGTGTTCCTATTTCTCCACATCCTCTTTAGCTTCTGTTGTTTCTTGAGTTTTTAATG
>CAUYQU010020026.1:0-60484 GCA_963574635.1 Cheracebus regulus
GGACCTTCCCAGGTTCGCTGTGCTTGCTGTGAAACTCTCAGTCCTCAGCGCTTCCAATTGCTGTTTTCCTTGTGGGGATGGGACCAGCCGAGCCCGTCCGTCCCTTATACTCCGCACCGGGAAGCGCCGCGCTGGGGCACCAGCAAAACAGCTGCGCTGGCCAAAAGAGTCGCGCTGGCCAAAAGAGTCACGTTGGCGACCCGTGTGGCTCCTCTGCCGGGAATCTCCCAGTCTGTGGGCAACAAAAATTCGTCAGAAAGTGCGGCGTCCACTCATTCTCTGTGCTTTCACTGGGAGCTACATTCCTGAGCTGTTGCTAATCGGCCATCTTGGATCTCTCCTCACAATGTTCTATTTTTCATCCTTAGGGACATTCATACTCTAAGAAACACTCACATAAAACACCACTCCTGGCTGTGCGCCTTTGATCCCAGCATTTTGGGAGGCAGTGATGAAACCATTCTTGATCACTTGAGATCAGAAGTTTGAGACCAGACTGGGCAACATGATGAAATCCATCTCTACTAAAAATATGAAAATGAGCCGGGTGGTCGTCCGTGCCTATAATCCCAGCTACTTGGGAGGCTGAGGCAGTAGAATCGCTAGAACCTGGGAGGTGGAGGCTGTGGCGAGTTGAGATCGCTCCACTTCCTGGGTGACAGAGCGAGACTCCATCTTAAAAACAAAAAACAAAAAAACAAACCTCACACTCCTGTTGTTTCTTTAACTTATCAGTATCTATACCAGGTCAAACACTTCAGCACATTATCAATTCCCTTTTGTATTCTTACTACCTATTACACACGTATGTATAATGTACGTGTCTAATATATGTATGTTTGTTGTTTTGGTAATTTACACATATGCTAGTTCAAGATAGCTGTATTAATTTGTTAGGTCTGCCCTAAGAAAGTACTATGGCCGGGCATGGTGGCTCATGCCTGTAATCCCAGCACGTTGGGAGGCAGAGGGGGTTGCGGATCACTTGAAGTCAGGAGTTTGAGACTAGCCTGGCTAACATGGTGAAAACCTGTCTCTACTAAAAATACAGAAATTAGCCCATGTGGTGGTAGGCGCCTCCAATCCCAGCTACTCAGGAGGCTGAGACAGGAGAATTGCTTAAACCTGGGAGGTGGAGGTTGCCGTGAGCCATGACTGTACCACTGAACTCCAGCCTGGGCAACAGTGAGACTGAGTCTCAAAAAAATTAATTAAAAAAAGAGAAAGTACTATAAATAGAGTGGCTTAAACAACACAAATTTATTGTTTCATAGTTCCAGAGTCTAGAAGTCTGGAAACTGAGGTTTCGGCAGTTTGGATTCTTTCTGAGGGCTGTGAGGAAGGATCTGTTCCAGGCCCTCTCCTAGCTTGAGCTCTACCTTCAAGTTCTTACTGCATTCTTCTGTGTCTGTATCTGTCTCCAAATTTCCCCCCATCTTTTTTGTTTGTTCTTGTTTTTGTTTTTGTTTTGAGACAGTCTTGCTCCATTGCCCAGGCTGGAATGTAGTGGCACAATATTGGCTCACTGCAACCTCTGCCTCCCAGGTTCAGGTGATTCTTCTGCCTCAGCCTCCCGAGTAGCTAGAACTACAGGCGCCTGCCACCGTGCCTGGCTAATTTTTGTACTTTTGGTAGAAATGAGGTTTCACCATGTTGGCCAGGCTTGTCTTGAACTCCAAGGTCAGGTGATCTGCATGCCTTGGCCTCCCAAAGTGCTTGGATTACAGGTATAAGCCGCCACGCCTGGCCCCAAATTGCCCCATTTTATAAGGACAGTTTAACTAATTACATCTGCAATAATCCTATTTTCAAATAAGTTCTCACTGGAGGCCTGGGGGTTAGTGCTTCCACAATCCTTGAATTTTTGGAGAACATAATTCAACCCATAACCGTAGCCTTCAGTCTTTTTCTAGGATATTCTTATGGTTTTGTTGTTGTTAGTTCTTGAAGTTCATGATTTCTTATAGCTTCTATAGATAAGCCAGGTTTGCTTTTTGGAAGAGAGAGCCAGTGACCTGTATTAGCTAGTCACCTTGTTGAGAAACTGGATTCACACCCCTAATTCCCCTTTTCTTATACCTCCCATCTTCCATTCCTTTTCATTATAGTTATTTCAAAATTTTGGCTTAAATCAGTGGAATTAGATAGCGTTTAGATAGGACTTTGTAAATATTGTTTATTACTGAAGCAAGTGGTGTACTGTGGCAAAACTTATGTTTCTTATTTAAAAAATCTTTATATCGGCTGGGGGTGGTGGCTCACACCTGTAATCCCGCACTTAGGGAGGCCGAAGCAGGTGGATTACCTGAGGTCAGGAATGAGTTCAAAACCAGCCTGGCCAACATGGTGAAACTCCATCTCTAATAAAAATACAAAAAAATTAGCCAGGTATGGTGGCAGGCGCCTATAATCCCAGCTACTCAAAGGCTGAGGCAGGAGAATTGCTTGAACCCAGAAGTTGGAGGTTGCAGTGAGCCAAGATTGCACCACTGCCCTCCAGCCTGGTCAACAAGATCAAAACTTTGTCTCAATCAATCAATAAATCAATCAATATCTCTATATCTTTTTTTTTTTTTTTTTGAGATGGAGTCTTTCTCTGTCACCCAGGCTGGAGTACAGTGAGGCGATCTCATCTCACTGCAACCTCTGCCTCTTGGGTTCAAGTGACTCTCCTGCCTCAGCCTCCTGAGTAGCTAGGAATACAGGTGCCCACCACCATGCCCAGATGATTTTTGTACTTTTAGTAGAGACAGGGTTTCACCTTGTTGGCCATGGTTGGCAAGGCTGGTAAGGCTGGTCTTGAAATCCTCACTTCAGGTTATCTACCCTCCTCAGCCTCTCACAATGCTGGGATTACAGGCATGAGCCACCTCACCCAGACAAAAATCTTTATATTTTTATTGTGATATAATTCTCACAACATGCAATTCACTATTTAAAAAAAAAAATTTTTTTTTTTTTGAGACAGAGTCTCACTCTGCCACCCAGGCTGGAGTGCAGTGGTGTGACTACTGTTCACTGCAGCCTCCACCTCCAGGGCTCAAGTGATCCTCCCACCTTAGCCTCCTGAGCAGCTAAGATGACAGACATGCACCACCACGTGGGGCTAATTGTTTTTATTTTTGATAGAGATAGGGTTTCATCATGTTGACCAGGCTGGTCTTGAACTACTGACCTCAGGTGATCTGCCTGCCTTGGCCTCCCGAAGTGCTGGGATTACAGGCATGAGCCACCACACCTGGCCTAGCATTTTGTTGTTGTTGTTATTTAGTGGAGATGGGGTTTCACCATGGTGGCCAGGTTCATCTCAAATTCCTGACCTCAAATGATCTGTCCACCTTGGCCTCCCAAAGTGCTGGGATTACAGGTGTGAGCTACCATGTCTGGCCTTTTTTGTAATTTTAGTAGAGATAGGGTTTCACCACATTGGCCAGGCTGGTCTCAAGTTCCTGACCTCAAGTGATCCACCCACCTCAGCCTCTCAAAGTGCTGGGATTATAGGTGTAAGCCACCATGCCTGGCCATTTTTTTTTTTTTTTTTTGGTAGAGATGGGAGGTCTTGCTGTGTTGCCCAGGCTGGTCTCAAACTCCTGGGCTCAAGTGATCCTCCTGCCTCAGCCTCCCAAAATGTTGGGATTGCAGGCATGAGCCACCATACCCAGCCTGTTGTAGCATGTACATACTTCATTCCTTTTTATTTCTAAATAATATTCCATTGTATGGATTTACCACCTTAAATTTATTCATTTGTCAGGTGATGGACATTTGGGTTGTTTTCAGTTTTTGATGATTCTAAATAATGCTGTTATGAACATTTATGTACAATGTTTTGTGAGGCATGTATTTTAATTTCTCTTGGGTATACATCTAGAAGTGGAATCGCTGGGTCATATGATAATTCTGTGTTTAACTGTTTGAACAACTGCCAGATTCTTTTCAAAACTGGAAATTCTGGCTGGGCACGGTGGCTCATGCCTGTAATCCCAGCACCTTGGGAGGCCAAGGCTGGTGGATCACTTGAGATCAGGAGTTCAAGACCATGGCCAACATGGTGAAAACCTGTCTCTACTAAAAATGCAAAAATTAGCCGGGCATAATAGCAGGTGCTACTCAGCTACTCAGGAGACTGAGGCGGGAGAATTGCTTGAACCCAGGAGGTGGAGGTTGCAGTGAGCCAAGATTATGCCACTGCACTGTAACCTGGACAACAGAGTGAGACATTGTCTCCAAAAAAAAGAGGCTTATTTTCATGTATCTAGCTCTAATTTTATTTATATACCCCACAGGATCTGTAAAATACTTGATCATAGGTCAGGCGTGATGGCTCATGACTGTAATCTCAGCTCTTTGGGAGGCCAAGGAAGGAGAATAGATTGAGCCCAGGAGTTTGAGACCAGCTTGGGCAATATAGGGAAACCTTGTCTCTACAAAAATTACAAAGTTAGCAAAGCATGGTGGCACACACCTGTAGTCCCAGCTACTCAGGAGGCCGAAGTAGGAGGATCACTTGAGTCTGGGAGGCAGAGGTTGCAGTGAGCCAAGACTGTACCACTGCACTCCAGCCTGGGTGACAGAGAAAGACCTTGTCTCTAAAAACAACCCCTGCCCCCAAACCCCAAAACTTAATTAAATTATTATTTTTGTGTGTGAGTGAGATGGAGTCTCGTTCTGTTGCCCAGCCTAGAGTGCAGTAGTGCAATCTTGGCTCACTACAAACTTCGCCTCCCAGGTTCAAGTGATTCTCCTCCTTCAGCCTCCTGAGTAGCTGAGATTACAGGTGTGCACCACCATGCCCAGCTAATTTTTGTACTTTTAGTAGCAACAGGGTTTCACCATGTTGGTCAGGCTGGTCTTGAACTCCTGACCTCATGATCCACCCACCTAGACCTCCCAAGGTGTTGGGATTACAGGTGTGAGCCACTGCACCTGGCCAATCATATTATTTTTCAAATGATTAAACATATCAGATACTTTATCAGTTTCTTTTCCCTGGAGACTGTCCTGCATTGTTTCCCATCCTCTGCTTTAGTCAGGACAGGTTGTTTCTGGATTGGCAGCATAACTTCCATTCTAAGTATTTTGTTATACCACTTTCATGTGTGGATTCAACATTCCACATTCTAGATCTATTGCCTTTTTCAGAGTATATCTCCATTTATCAGAGCATATCTCGTAGTAGCCTACTTAGAAAGGGAGGTAAAAATTTTGATATCTTACATATTTGAAAGATACCTTTATTCTACCCTCACCTTGTAAATGTATTTTTACTTTTTAGAAGTGGAGTCTTACGGCCAGGTGTGAACAACCACTCCTGGAATCCCGGCACTTTGGGAGGCCAAGGAGGACAGATCATGAGGTCAGGAGATCGAGACCATCCTGGCCAACATGGTAAAACCCTGTCTCTACTAAAATACAAAAAAATTAGCTAGGCATGGTGGCACACACCTGTAGTCCCAGCTACTTAGGAGGCTGAGGCAGGGGAATTGCTTGAACTTGGGTGGCGGAGGATGCTGTGAGCCGAGATCGTGCCACTGCACTACAGCCCGGGTGGCAGAGAAAGACTCCGTCTCAAAAAAAAAAAAAAAAAAGGAAAAAGAAAAAAAGAAATGGAGTCTTACTATGTTGCCCAGTCTGGGGTGCAGTGGACTGAGTATTCACAGGTGTGATCATAGCTCACTGCATCCTCGAACCCCAGAGCTCAAGCAGTCCTCCTGAATCAGCCTCCTGAACAGCTGGCACTACAGACAAGCACCACCGCACTAGCTACTACCTTCATCTTTTATTGATAGCTTGGCTGATATGGAATTCTAGCTTAATAATCATTTTTCTTCAAAATTAAAGGCACTGCCACATTGTCTTCTATTTTCCAATCTTGTTTTGAGATGCTATCCTGATTCTGGTTCCATCATTTTTTATTCTCTTTTTGAAAACTTTTAGGATCTTCTCTTCTTCTCTCCCATCCTGAAATTTAACAGACCTGTGTCTTTATCTGATTCTTTCCTTGTTCTGGGCACAGAGAACACTATTTAATCTGGAAAGGCTTGTTTAAAGGTTTTCTTATATTTCTTTTTTTTTTTTTTTTCCTTTCTTTTTTTGAGACGGAATCTCACTTTGTCACCCAGGCTGGAGTGCAATGGTACAATCTCGGCTCACTGCAACCTCTGCTTCTGGGGTTCAAGCAATTATCCTGCCTCAGCCTCCTGACTAACTGGGACTACAGGCACCCACCACCACGCCTGCCTAATTTTTGTATTTTTAGTAGAGAGTGGGTTTCACCATGTTGGCCAGGCTGGTCTCAACTCCTGACCTCAGATGATCTGCCCACCTCAGCCTCCCAAAAAGCTGGGCTTACAGGTGTGAGTCTTGTATTTCTTTAACAATCAGTCTCACACACACCCTTTTTTCTCCCTCTCCCTCACATGCCCTGTTTTTTCTTTTTAGACATTGGACTATTAATTAGACATTGGAATATTTGGCTTAATTTTCTAATTTTCTTTATTTTATTATTATTATTATGTTAATATTCAGTCTTGGTAGAGACTGTCAAAAATTGCCAGTGCCAACTGTATTGCAAGTCATCGTGGAGGGGTATTGAGGAAAGTTTTCAATTAGCAGTGATGGCGCCTCAGATTAACCTCATTGGCTACGATACTGTCACTGTGCAAAGCTTCTAATTTTCTTTCTTATTTCCTGTCTCTATCTCTACTGGTTCTTGTTCTTGGTACCTTGTTCCTTGTTTGCAATTTTTGATCACCATTTGTTTTTCTTGGAACTGTATCTGTGGAAATTTCCGAGGCCTAGATTACGGATGAGTTCATCCAGAAAGGATCTGCTTTGCTTCTTCTGGGTTCTTGGTGGTACTGTCAATCCAAAACCACTTTAAATTCTTGCCGTTTTCTTAAGATCAACAAAGAGTTCAAGCAGAAACACCACACCTTGTGGTTATACATTCTCTGCAAATATTTAAAAGAAAAAAATAAAAGAACGCCAGCAGGCATCTAGGTTCCCAGACAACATTCCATGGAGTGTCCTAGGGGCAGTTTGGGTTCTAGTATATTTTTAATTCATTCTTACATGAGGATATAGTTCTTTGGGGTTCTGGCTTTATGGTAAGGGCTTTCTATTAGATTTCCAACCTTGGGTAAGCCCTGAGCTTTATTTCCTGTACCACAATGGTAGCCTGTGAGGCTGCTATGCTCAAATTAAACTTTTCGGCAAATGCCCTCAAGGCAAAATAGTCTCCGGGACTCAGTTACCTCCCTGGTTGCCTGCTTTCACTTAGTTTTTCGTGTTTAAATAGTCTTCACTTTTGGGCCAACTCATAAGTACATTTTATCTATAGAAGAATAAAGAAGAATAAAATAGGAATAACTATCTGTGTTTACTACTATATAGTTACAGTGATTTAGCTAGTATGGTATTGGTGGGAGGACAGACGCAGAGATCAATGGCACTGATGGGAGAATGCAGAAATAGACCCCTACAAATATGCACATCGGATTTTTTTTTTTTTTTTGAGATAGGGTCTCATTCTGTTGCCAGGCTGAAGTGCAGTGGCATGATCTTGGCTCACTGCAACCTTTGCCTCCTGGGTTCAAGCGATTCTCCTGCCTCAGCCTCCTGAGTAGCTGGGATTACAGGTGCATGCCATCACACCGAGCTAATTTTTGCATTTTAAGTACAAACAGGGTTTCACCGTGTTGGCCAGGATGGTCTCAATCTCTTGACCTCGTGATCCGCTCCCCCTTGGCCTCCCAAAATGCCAAGATTATAGGTGCGAGCCACGGTGCCTGGCCTGCACATCTTTTTTTTTACAAAGGTGCAAAAGCAATGCAATGGTTTAAGGACTGGTTTTTAAATGAATGGTTGTGGCGCATTTGGATATCCACAGGCAAAAAAAAAAAAAAAAGGCACAGCGCAGTGGCTCACGCCTGTAATCCCAGCACTTTGGGAGGCTGAGGCGGGCGGATCACTGAGGTTGGGAGTTTGAGACCAGCCTGACCAACATGCAGAAACCCCATCTCTACTAAAAATACAAAAATGTAGCTGGGCATGGTGGTGCATGCCTGTAATCCCAGCTACTTGGGCAGGGGGTGGGGGGGCACTGAGGCAGGAGAATCGCTTGAACCTGGGAAGTGGAGGTTACGTTGAGCCGAGATCGGGCCATTGCACTCCAACTTGGACAATAAGAGCGAAACTGTCTCAAAAAACAAACAAACAAAAACATGGGTTTAAACATCACACCTTATTAAACTGAACTTTATCAAAGTTAAAAAAACACTTTTGCTCTATAAAAGACTATTTTTAAATTAAAAAATTTTTTTCTTTGAGTTGGAGTTTCGCTCTTGTTGCCCAGGATGGAATGCAATGGCATGATCTTGACTCACTCTGCAACCTCTGCCTCCCGGGTTCAAGTGATTCTCCTGCTCAGCCTGCCAAGTAGCTGGGATTACAGATGCCCAACATCATGCCCAGCTAAGTGTTTGTGTTTTTAGTAGAGACAGAGTTTCACCATATTGGTCAGGGTGGTCTTAAACTCCTGACCTCAGGTGACCCACTGGCTTCAGCCTCACAAAGTGCTGGGATTGCAGGCGTGAGCCACCTTGCCTGGGCTTTTTGTTTTGTTTTGTTTTGTTTTTTTTGGAGACAGAGTCTCGCTCTGTCACCCAGGCTGGAGTGCAGTGGTACAATATTGGCTCACTGCAACCTCTGCCTCCTGGGTTTAAGTGATTCTCCTGTCTCAGTCACCCTCGTAGCTGGGATTACAGGCACCCGCCACTATGCCTGGCAAATTTTGTATTTTCACCATGTTGGCCAGGCTGGTGTCAAACTCCTGACCTCAAATAATCCACATGCCTCGGCCTACCCAAGTGCTGGGATTACAGGCATGAGCCACCGAGCAGGCCAAGACTATGTGAAGAGGATTAAGAAACAAATGACATGGCTGGGTGCAGTGGCTCACATCTGTAATCCCAGCACTTTGGAAGGCCAAGGTGGGCAGATCACCTGAGGTCGGGAGTTGAAGACTAGCCTGATCAACCTGGCGAAACCCCACCTCTACTAAAAATACAAAAAAATAAGCTGGGCATCATGGCGCATGCCTGTAATCCCAACTAGTAGGGAGGCTGAGGCAGGAGAATTGATTGAACCTGGGAGGCGGAGATTGCAGTGAGCTGAGATTTACTATTGCACTCCAGCCTGAGCAATAAAAGTGAAACTCCATATCAAAAAAAAAAAAAAAAAGAACAGGCTGGGTGCAGTGGCTCAAGCCTGTAATCCCAGCACTTTGGGAGGCCAAGGCGGGTGGATCATGAGGTCAAGAGATCAAGACCATCCTGGCCAACATGGTGAAACCCGTCTCTACTAAAAAAAAATACAAAAATACAAAAAATGCGCCTGTAGTCCTAGCTACTCGGGAGGCTGAGGCAGGAGAACTGCTTGAACCTGGGAGGCGGAGGTTACAGTGAGCCGAGATTGTGCCACTGCACTCCAGCTTGGTGCCTGGCAACAGAGTGAGACTCTGTCTCAAAAAAAAAAAAAAAAAAAAGAAACAAATGACAGACTTGAAGAAACCACATATTGGACAAAGTACTTTTATCTAGAATGTGTAAGAGTTCTCCAAACTTGATAGTAAAAAATCCAAACAATGAAGTTAGAAAATAGGCACAAGACATGAACGGACATTTCATCAAAGAGGATAGTATACAGAAGGCAAACACTTTAAAGGATATTTGACATCATTAGCCATCAGTGAAATAAGAATTAAAATCACAATGATATAGCACTGAACACCTATTAGCATAGTTAAAATTAAAAAATACAGCTGCGCATGGTGCCTGTAGTCCTAGCTACTTGGGAAGCTGAAGTGGGACGATTGCTTGAGCCCAGGAGTTCAAGATCAGCCTGGGCAATGCAGGCAAAGGCAGTTTCTTATAAAACTAGAGGTGCAATTACCTTACTGCCCGACCACTGCACTCAGGCTTTATCCCAGAGAAATGAGAATTTATGTCACACAAATCCTGTACATACAAAGTTCACAGCAGCTTTATTTGCAGCAGTACCCCCCGTGCTGAAATCACTCCAAATGTCCTGCAGCAGGTAAATGGTTAAACATACCATGGAATACTAATCAGTGAAAACTAATGATACACAGAATAACATGGATGAGTGAAAAAAGTCAATCTCGAAAGGTACATACTGAATGATTACATTTATATAATGCTCTTGAAATAAAGTTACAGAGATAGAGAACAAATTAGTGTTGCTAAGGATTAGGGACAGGGGGTGGGTTGGGATATAAAAGGGTAGCACATGGGAGCATTGCAGTAATGTAAAAGTTCTGTATCCTGATTGTCGTTGTGGTTACACAAATCTATACATTATATAGTTGCATAAAACCACTCAAACACACACAGGAACACACAAAGGGGTGTATGTAAAATTGGCAAAATTTGAATAAACAAAATTTTGCTGATGTTAATTTTCTGGTTTTAATATTTTAATAATTTTAAACTGTAGTTATACAAGATGTGACTGTTGGAGGAACTGAGTAAAGGGGTTTAGGGGAACGTCCCTGTATTATATATTTTTTTGCCACCTTATTTGAATCTATAATTATTTGAAAATAAAAAGTTTTTAAAATGCCCCCCTCCTTTTTTTTGAGACAGGGTCTCACTCTGTTGCCCAGGTTGGAGTGCAATGGCATGAATCATGGCTCACTGCTACTTGACCTCTTCAGGCTCAGGTAATCCTCTGACTTCAGCCTCCCAAGTAGCTGGAACTACAGGTGTGCATCACAACACCCAGCTAATTTTTTTTGGTAACTATTTCTTGTAGAGATGGGGTTTCATCATGTTGTCCAGGCTGGTCTTGAACATCTGGGCTCAAGTGATCCTCCTGCCTTGGCCTCCCAAAGTGCTGGGATTGTAGGCATGAGCCACTATGCCTGGCCAAAAAAAAAATGCCTTTATTTAAAAAACATTCAAGCCGGGCGCGGTTGCTCACACCTGTAATCCCAGCACTTTGGGAGGCTGAGGCGAGTGGATCACTTGAGGTCAGAAGTTTGGACCAGCCTGGCCAACATAGTGAAACCCCGTCTCTACTAAAAATACAAAAAAATTAGTTGGGCGTGGTGGTGGGCACCTGTAATGTCAGCTACTAGGGAGGCTGAGACAGGAGAATTGGGAGGCGGAGGTTGCAGTGAACTGAGACTGTGCCATTGCACTCCAGCCTGGGCAACAAGAGTCAAACTCTGTCTAAAAAAAAAAAAAAAAAAGGTCAATGATTTAAGTATTTTTCATGGGACAGTTGGAGGGGATACATAGGCATTCATGCTGTCCGAAATATTTCCTCCCATTCTTTTTCTTTCTTTTTCTTTCTTTCTTTCTTTTTCTTTCTTTCTTTTTTTTTTTTTTTGAGACAAAATCTTGTTATGTTGCCCAGGCTGGAGGGCAGTGGCACGATCTTGGCTCACTGTAGACTCTGCCTCCCAGGTTCAAGTGATCCTCCTGCCTCAGTCTCCCAAGTAGCTGGGACTACAGGAACTCCAACATGCCCAGGTAATTTTTGTATTTTTAGTAGAGACGGGGTTTTGCTGTGTTGGCCAGACAGATCTCAAACTCCTGGCTTCAAATGATCTACCCTCCTTGGCCTCCCACAGTGCTAGGATTACAGGTGTGAGCTACCGTGTCTGGCCCTTTTCTTTTCTTTTTGTTTTTGAGATAGGGTCTCATTTTGTTGCCCAGGTGGGAATGTAGTGGCATGATCTCGATTCACTTCAGCCTGGACATCCTGGGCTCAAGCTATCCTTCTGCCTCAGACCCCCAAGTAGCTGGGACTACAGGAGTGAGCTACTGAGCCCGGCCCCATTCTTTTTTTTGAGACGGAGTCTCGCTCTGTCGCCAGGCTGGAGTGCAGTGGCATGATGTCAGTTCACTGCAACCTCTGCTTCCTGGGTTCAAGCGATTCTCCTGCCTCAGCCTCCCGAGTAGCTGGGATTACAGGTGTGCACCACCACACCCAGCTAATTTTTGTATTTTTAGTAGAGATGGGGTTTCACCATCTTGGTCAGGATGGTCTCAATCTCTTAACCTCGTGATCCGCTTGCCTTGGCCTCCCAAAGTGCTGGAATTACAGGCTACAGGGGTTGGACCACTGCACCCGGCTGTGCCTGGCCCCATTTTTTTTGTCTTTAGGGACTTATCATTATTTGCAAATTTTTCCAAATTGTCATTTTCTCCCCTCACTTACCATTTTGATGTGGTTTCAGGAGGAGAATGGGCTAAACATATATGATGAATGCATTATGTTTCCAAGAGCAATTGTTTTAGGGTTTTAGGAAGACCTGTGACATTTGAATAGATAACTTTGGTGGATTCTTAGAGGATGGATACAAAGGACAGCATGACTGGAAGCAGAATGATATATCATTGATCTTATGAGGCACTTGGGTTTTTTTTTTTTTTTGCATTTCAAAATCTTCTAACTGGGATGTTTCACTTTAGCTATTAGTCACACAGCAGTCAAATTATATTTTTTATACCTGCGCATGAGCACCAAAGCTTGCCAAAATGGGTGTCTGAGGCTTGAAAGAAAACTCGAGAGACAGAAGAGGAACATTCTTAGGAAATGCTGCATCACCAAAGCCCTTATGGCATGCGCAGAGGACTACACTGAGTGAAAATTCATGGAGTCAAAAAAATGAAACTTTAACAATCAGTCTCTGAATGTGAAGTTTTAGGGATACTTACCCTGTTATTGTTTTCTATTTACCTTTTTATGCATGCACAAGAGTGAAATATGATAGAAATTGATATGTATATAAATCTTTCTCTCTCTCTCTATACATATATATACAAATATTATTTTTTCTGAGACAGAGTCTCATTCTGTCACCAGGCTGGAGTACAGTGGCGTGATCTTGGCTCACTACAACCTCTGCCTCCTGGGTTCAAGCGATTCTTCTGCCTCAGCATCCCGAATAGCTGGGACTACAGGCACGTGCCACCACGCCCAGCTAATTTTTGTATTTTTAGTAGAGACAGGGTTTCATCAGTTGGGCAGGATGGTCTTTATCTCTTGACCTTGTGATCCTCCTGCCTTGGCCTCCCAAAGTGCTAGGATTACAGGCGTGAGCCACCACCCTGGGGCCTTTTTTTGTGTGTGTGTGAGATGGAGTCTTGCTCTGTTGCCCAGGCTCCCAAGTACCTGAAATTACAGGTGCTCGCCACCACACCCAGCTAATTGTTTTGTATTTTTAGTAGAGACGGGGTTTCACCATATTGGCCCAGCTGGTTTCCAATTCCTGACCTCAGATGATTCCCCCGTCTCGGCCTCCCAAAGCTGGGATTACAGGCGTGAGCCACTGTTCCTGGCCATAAATCTATATTTTCAATACATGTAAAACAAAAATGCTAAATGGTAGGAAAGCATTTGTCACAGATAATTTGCAACCTTTCTCCTTCTTTTTCTCTTTCTTTCTTTCTTTCTTTTTTTTTTTTTGAGAAAGGGTCTTGCTATTTTGCCCAGGCTGGAGTGCAGTGGCGTTATCTCTTCTCACTGCAACCTCTGCCTCCCAGGTTCAACTCATTCCCTTGTCTCAGCCTCGGGAGTAGCTGGGATTACAGGTTCACGACATCACGTCCAGCTAATATTTGTATTTTTAGCAGAGACAGGGTTTCACCATATTGGCCAGGCTGGTCTTGAACTCCTGACCTCAGGTGATCTGCCCATGTTGGCCTCCCAAAGTGCTGGGATCACAGGTGTAAACCACTGCTCTCGGCCTTATAACCTTTTTTCTTAGCGGGACATAAAATAATGGTGAATTTTACAACTGACAGAGTCCAGAAAAGGGATAATAGTGAGCAGAGGGGAGATAATTATTGGAATACAAGAACGAAAAATCAACTCGACTTGGTAGATTACTGGGAGAGAGGTAAAGGTGAAGGGGAGGAAATCCAGGATGGCTTCCAGGTTTCTGGTCTGGGCAACTGAGTCGATGTGGTAACCTCGACTGGAGCAGGTTTGGGAAGAAGTTCAATTTAGGATGGGCTATGTTGAGAGATAAGGACGAACGAAAGCTTCGTGCTCGCTGAGGTGGAACGGTACCCCGCATCCGGTATCTGGCACCGGGAGCCTTAGGCGGTGTCTCCAGGCTCCTTTACCTTCAGAGGGTTAGTCAGAGGCGTGGCAGTGGGGCGGAGCGCGAGCCAGAAGGGAAACGGGGGCTGGGAGCGCACCAGGGAGCCACTGCCTCCCGCGGAACTTGCGCGTCCCGGCGCGGGCCGGGGGCGGGGCGGCGCGGGCCGGGGGCGGGGCGGCGCGGGGCCGGGGGCGGGGCGGCGCGGGGCCGGGGGCGGGGCGGCGCGGGGCGGTGCGGGGGGCGGTGCGGGGGCGGTGCAGGGCAGGGGGCGGTGCAGGGACGGGCACCATCTTCAGTAACTGCCCAGCGATTGGTTGGAAGGCACCACAAATGTCTAACAAACTGTTGAACCGCCATCCGAAGGGCCAGACCTCATCGTCACCCCGCCCAGTCGCTCCGCCAGGCTGGAGCGCAAACTGTGGTTGCCCTGGTCACTGAAGGATCCTGACAGAAACCGCTCCTTTCCGGAGTCGGATGAGAGGAGAGTTGTGATTGGCAAGTTAGCAGGGGCGGGGCGGGCTAGGACTGTAGTGCTGGGCAACCGTCCTAGGCATGGATTGGGTCGCGCGGTTGTCACCGTTATCCGGGAGGCGTGGCCAGCACTAATAAAGGCGGGGGCCGGCGCAGCAGCTGCAGTGAGTTCCACCGCAGCTAGAGCACCTGGTGGTCAGTGCGAGGCGGAGCTCGGCAGTTCCGTCCACTTCAGCCGCAGCGTCCTCCCACCGGTGTCTCGCCGCAGCCTCCGGAGAGGAACGGACTCTTTCTCTCTCTGTCAGAAAAATGTGAGTTGACTCTGGTGTGAGGGGCTCGGCACCTGCTTGACAACTCTCACCCTAGGCGCCCGACTCTGCGGGACGGAAAATGGCGCATTGCAGCAGCTGCAGCAGCGCGAGGAGCCACCACCGCGCACCGCCTCTGGACCAGGCCACCCCCAGGGAGGGGGGCCAGCACCTCATTCTCGCACTAGCCACAGCTAGCACCCCACGGGCTGGGCAGGGGCGCAGGGGTCCCACAATCATTGCACTCTCTCTTCTCCTCTGAGTGGCACCTCATTCTGGTTTTGGTATAGTGGAGACTTGGAGAGGGCGGGAGCTGGGGGTGGTGGATGGAAACAACTGGGCAGGGAACTCGAAAGGCCTTTCTGTCGTCTGGCTAAATCACTACTTAGAACCTCGGGAGAGTCATGGGTGCAACTGCCAATTAGTAATTTGGGTTGCCCTACAATCTCTGGGTTTGTTTACCCCTCACGCAAAGGGTGATGTCTAGTCCCCCTCATGGCAATGAACAAAGCTGCAGAAACTTTTATCTGCCAGTTCTCTGGCACCAGGTGAGCAGCTCAGAAAGACTCAAGTGGGGTAGTGGCCTGTCATCCCAAGCGGCTGTTTTATCAAGGCCACCCGTATAGGCAGTGTTTTTCTATCACCAAGTCTTACCCAAATATTTGGAGGAGAAATAGGGAGAGCTGAGCTTTCTCCCTTTCCTCTAACACAATCTTTAACATCATCCTGTTCGCAAGATCCTGAGGGAAAACTATGGCTAAGCAAGCGAAGTACTTCTCCGTCAAGACCGCAATATGTCTAATCAGATTCTTCTTTCTGATTACTACCCTGGCCTGGTCCTAGATATATTTATGTTGCTTCCCTAAGTGACACAAAAGGGAAAGCTTTTCTTGCGTTACATAAAGGTTGTAATTATCCCTAGATATTATACCGTTGAGTGTTTCCAACTCCCAAAAAGTAGGAAGTGAAATTGCCCTTGCAATTACTTCATAGCCATTTCACTTTTTCTTTTTGATTTCTATGGTTTTAACCAGATATATGTGTTCTCTGCATTTTGGGCAAGCCATAGGATTCCAGTTGTTTTCATTTTGGGGAGGGGGCTTCCAGATAGTATCCACGTGGGAAGAACAGAAGGCGACAGAGAAATCATGATGGCTAGCGGGCCATCACGAGGTCTTTGACCTTAATCTTGTCATTGGTGCCACCATCCTGGACTGCTTCCAACACTGGCTGCTACCTACTCATTGAATTTTCTGCCTTCAGTCAAGAACTAGATTGCTTAGCTAGCTCAGTGACAGGACAAGAGTCTTGTGGTCCCCATGACTTTGTGTCTATCTTTGCTTTACCTCCTTTGCACCTTAGAGGGAAATGGGAAAGCGATTCCTTAAATGGGGAATGAGTCGGGTGTAATCTGCTACCATAGCCTCTCTGAGGAGTTATTCTCTATCTTTTTAGGCATAAAGAATTTCACTTGATCAAGGAGGAGGAGCTTCTGGGTCTTAGTTCTATTGTAATTAGTCAAAGAATTTCCTTTTTGGTGACTTTGTGATGGTTTCTTGTTTGTTGCATTTACTCTTGAACTGCTCCTGTGAAGAAGTATGTTTGGTGAGACGCTGCTTCTGTTTGAGGAGTTCTTGTTGTAATTTCTATTCTCCGTCAAATTTGAGAGCTCTCCTCTCTGCCTGTGGGTGCTTCCTTGGCCGAGAACATGTCATGACTTAGGTTATACTTCTGGGGATTCTTTAGGATGTGAGTTTAGCCTCTATGTTTTGGGACATGGAGGGGAGTTTGTCTTGAAGACCACACACTAGCTTTGAGTGGTACAGAAAAAGAGAACAGTCTCTGTGTCTATAGTAGAGGAAACCAAGATCTCTTTGGGTTGTAAGTAACCAAGGGAGTCATCTGAGACTGTGCCAAATCCAGAAAAGGAAGGGACAGAATGTCTATAATGCATGCACATTGAGGACAATTTCTAGCATTTTTACCTCCTGTCTGTGCTCTTGGAACAGTTTCTGTAACTAATGTAATTGTTTTGGGCCCCAGATTCTATCTAAGTGAAACCCCCATTTTCTCTGCCAAAAACAAACAGTCCTGACTCACTCCACTTACATAGACTTTGCCTTTGGTGATTTTCCAAGCTGCCCTTATGGGAGCCCTGATTTCCTCATCTTGTGTGAGGCATAACCAGTAACTGGGCATATAAACCAATAACCATAACCAGTAACTTGAATATAAAAAGGGGTGAACTGACAGACACTACAGTGTACAGCCTCCCTCCTGGATGCTTTGCAGGGTACAGCTTCCCTCCTGGCTGCCTTCACGGGCTGCCATTGAGTGTCTGCAGCTTTTCCAGGCTCTTGGTGCAAGCTGCCAGTGGATCTACCATTCTGGGGTCTGGAGGATGGTGGCCCTCTTCTCACAGCTCCACTAGGCAGTGCCCCAGGAGAGACTCTGTGTGGGGGCTCCAACCCCACATTTCCTTTCTGCACTGCCCTAGCAGAGGTTTTCCATGAGGTCCCTGCCCCTGCAGCAAACTTTGGCCTGGGCATCCAGGCATTTCCATACGTCTTCTGAAATCTAGGTGGAGGTTCCCAAACCTCCATTCTTGACTTCTGTATACCCATAGGCTCAACACCACATGGAAGCTGCCAAGGCTTGGGGCTTCCACCCTCTGAAGCCATGGCACAAGCTCTATGTTGGCCCCTTTCAGCCGTAGCTGGGGTGGCTGGGACACAGGGCACCAAGTCCCTAGGCTGCACACAGCATGTGGTCCCTGGGCCTGGCCCACAAAACCACTTTTTTCTCCTGAGCCTCTGGGCTTGTGATGGGAGGGGCTGCTCTGAAGGTCTCTGACATGGCCTGGAGACATTTCCCCCATGGTCTTGGGGGTTAACATTAGGTTCCTTGCTATTTATGTAAAGTTCTGCAGAGGCCTTGAATTTTTCCTCAAAAAGTGGGTTTTTCTTTTCTACTGCATCATCAGGCTGCAAATTTTCTGAACTTTTATGCTCTGTTTTCCTCTTAAAATAGAATGCTTTTAATAGCACCCAAGTCATCTTTTGAATGCTGTGCTGCTTATAAATTTCTTCCACCAGATACCCTAAATCATCTCTCTCAAGTTCAAAGTTCCACAAATTTCTAGGGCAGGGGCGAAATGCTGCCAGTCTCTTTGCTAAGACATAACAAGAGTCACCTTTCCTCCAGTTCCAAGTTTCTCATCTCCATCTGAGCCTTATTGTTCATATCACTATCAGCATTTTTGTCAAAGCCATTCAATAAGTCTCTAGGAGTTCCAAACTTTCCCACATTTTCCTGTCTTCTGAGCTCTCCAAACTGTTCCAGCCTCTTCCTGTTACCTAGTTCTAAAGTCGCTTCCACTTTTCGGGTATATTTGCAGCAATGCCCCACTCTGCTGGTACCAATTTACTGTACTAGTCTGTTTTCATGCTGCTGATGAAGGTATACCCGACACTGAGAAGAAAAAGATGTTTAATTGGACTTACAGTTCCACCATGGCTGGGGAGACCTGAGAATCATGGCGGGAGGTGAAAGGTACTTCTTTCATGGCGGCAGCAAGAGAAAAGGAGGAAGAAGCAAAACAGAAACCCCAATAAACCCATCAGCTCTTGTGAGACTTAGTCACCATCAGGAGAATAGCACAGGAAAGACCGGCCCCCATGATTCAGTTACCTTCCCCTGAGTCCCTCGCAGAACATGTGGGAATTCTGGGTGATACAATTCAAGTTGAGATTTGGGTGGGGACACAGCCAAACCATATCAGCGGGGAAATGCCTTTTAGGACAAGGCTAGCACATTTGTCCCTTGTAACCATCATGGCAGAGGATGTGTTTGAGTTGGGTCAAAGGATAGCCCCAGACAAGATTTCTTGATGCCACCCTGGATGTCCCTGAACTGCATCCAAGTGTTGTTACAGAGTCTTTCATCTTTTACTTCTTGCCTCTGTGCTGCATCTCTCTACTTCGGATTACCAAGGAGTGAGAATCCATTCTTTTTTGTATAACCTGATCATAATTGTTTTGGTGGTTTGGGGTGAAGATGCATGTGAGTCCTTTCTTGTTTTTTCTAGAGAAGGGGTCTCACTATGGTGCCCAGGCTGGCATCGAACTCCTGGGCTCAAGCGATCCTCCCACTTCAGCCTCCTGAGTAGCTAGGACTACAGGTGTGCACTTCCACGCTCGGCTCCTTTCTTGTCTTGATCACTTTGTGTACTCTGCCCATGTCTTTCCACAGGTCTGCTCCAGCTCAGCTACCCACTGAAGGGACAGAAGGGACTGCCCCAGGTGGGGGTCCCCCTGGCCCTCCTCCTAACATGACCAGTAACAGACGACTACAGCAAACCCAGGCACAAGTGGAGGAGGTAGGTGATAGCTGTTTCTCTGAGAGTTTCCAAATCATAGGAGTTTGGAAATAATAGGGAACGTCTTATCTGTTCTCCTTTTTTCATAGGAGAATAGTCAAAGGGCCTGAGAGGCAAAGCACCCTTTAGAGTTGCACAGGGCCAGACTTGTGATTTTCTGGTTGTTGTTCTTTCCTCTATCTCTGGCAGAAAGCTTAGCAGTTTTGTGTCTGTGCTCTCCTCAGGTGGTGGACATCATGCGTGTGAATGTGGACAAGGTCCTGGAGAGGGACCAGAAGCTGTCAGAGCTGGATGACCGAGCTGATGCCTTGCAGGCGGGAGCATCACAATTTGAGAGCAGTGCTGCAAAGCTAAAGAGGAAGTATTGGTGGAAAAACTGCAAGGTGAATTTTTTTGTCCCATCCTTCTTCTTTTCCTGGGCTTCCACTGGTAGAAGGCAAGCAAACCCTCAGCTTCTACTTTTCTTCCCTCTAATGGCGCAGGATCTCTCTGACCCGCATAGCTTGGAAGGAAATCTGGAAAGCCCCCTCTTGAGATTGCATTACCCAGAATTGGCCACCAGGGTAGGCTAGAGTATTCAGAACTGCTACCGGAGAAAAAATGATACCCTGAGGAGTTTGAATCTTCAGTTAAGGAGCTTTTCCCCAAAGCAGTTGCCTGCCAAAATTTTCACCTGTCACATTCTCAGACACACCCAACATCAGCACAATGGCTCAGGCACTTTTTTTTTCTTTTTCTTTTAAATTAGCTTTCTCAGGTTGAAATATATATTTTAAAAATAACTGCAACTTTTGGGAATGAGCCGAACACTTCACAATGAAAAATTGAACCCATTGGTTAAATATCCAGAGTCTATATCACTATTGGAATGCCTTCTAAAGCCCCAAGACACTAGGAACTAAGCAAAAAGGAGCCCAGTGCAGGTCTTTTTGCTGCAAAAAAGGAATCTGAAAAGCTACAGACGTGCTGGGGTTATGATCCCATGGGAAGCAGAGGGTAGGGTGTCTCTAAGAGGCCCATAGTTCTCCTGGGTGATGTTTTTTTTCCCCACCGTCCCAAGGATAGAGGAAATTCTATTTCCCACTAGAGATGTGGCTCTTTTCCTCATTCCCGGATTCCAAGGGCTCATTTTTTGTTCACGTTTCCTCAGATGATGATCATGCTGGGAGCCATCTGTGCCATCATCGTGGTAGTTATTGTAAGTAAGTATCGCTGAGGTTGCTGGTGGGGTGAAGAGGTGGGAAGGTCCTGGAGTCTTCTCCCTGCCTGCCTGCCTGCCTGCCTGGGGCGTGGGGCTGCTCTGACTGAGGTATGGAGACCACTGCTATGGGATCATCACCTGGTTCGGGAGCGGGGAAGGGCAGAGACAAGGGATTTCTTTGATGGACAAGCCTTCCCCCTGCAACGCATTGCAGGGAGACGGTCCCTCCTGTTCTGAGGAAGTGGGGCTATGCTGTGTGTCACTGGCTTGGGTTGGAGGGAGACCGTGGGGATGGGGCATTTACAATGGAAAGACCTGAATGTCTGGTAACTTGGTGTAATTTGCCCTCTTGTTTTCTCCTGTCTTTTTCTCTTTTCCATCTGGAACTTCCTGATTCCTGTGTCCAGTCTACTTTTTTACTTGAGAATGTGCCACCCCTTCCCTGTTCTCCATTGCCATCCACACTCATGTCCTCTTCCCTCTGTTTGCTCTTTCAACACACTTCCCCACCCTCCGTCCTCCATCCCAGCCCAGGCTTCTCCATCACCCATTCCTCCTTTTTCATTTTGTTCATTTGCACTCTGTCCTTCAACACTAGAAATGCTGCTCGTGGCACATTCTAAGTCACTACCTGAAGAGCAATGGCTGGCGCCTCCTCCCTGCCCCCTTCTTCTGTACTCTCAAGTTCCCCCAAAGCCCAAAAGAGTTGGAAGCTGAGGGAGGGGCAGGGAGGGGAGTGGCTGAGGCGAAGTGTCTGCGAAGCTGCCCAGACCTGGGAGGAGAAGAGCAGAGGTGCCCATAGTGTCTCCTAGAAAGGCCTGGTCACTAGCAAGAGATGGGGTGGGGCTGGGAAGATGGCAGCTCGCTCAGTGCTGCCTGGTCATGTGAAACTTTCCTCCTGGGCCAGGCCTGGAGCGGGTCCTGCAGGTGGTCAAGAGTCCAGTTGGTTCCAGTGCAGCACCCATTTTGAAAGTAAAACCTGTTTTTTGTAGTTACTTCTCATCTGTTCGTCCAGGATTTTCTATGTCCTTGGGGATATTACAACTTTGCTTTGTTCTCCAGAGGCCTGGAGAACACTTACAGATTATGAAAATAGCAGGACTCGTTTCCACCCTAGAAGCAGTCCCATGTGCTTCTAGTTGGAAGGAACTTTCTCTTCTTTACATTTTTTGCAGCATTCTGTATGAGGGCACCAAATAATTTCATCTAGCCAGTAATTTTCTCTAGCCAAATAATTTCACCTAGCTCCCAGTTAATTGTTGGCATAAAGAGAGAGAATGCCTGTTAGTTATAGAGAAACAGTGAGTCAAATGCTTAATTTGAAAGTAACAAGCCACTTCTTGCCCTCGTTAAAGAGGGTCCCATTCCTCTCTTCCTGTTGATGAAGGAGCTTGAGGCTGTTAGCAGTGAGATCTTTGGACACTATGGAATCCTTTCCTCCATACCACCCGTGCACTTGCCAAAGACAGGGATGAGGCAAGAGGTCCCTCCTGAGGACTGGCTGATCCTAAGGATGCCAAGTTGTGTAGACCCACCAGCCCCACCTTGATGGGGGGCGTGCCAGTCTGTACAGGTGTCCTTGTGTATTGCTGTGCTGTCGAGGGGCCCTCTCCTCGAGAGCTGCCTCTCTGTTCTTCCTGCAGTATGTTCCCCTTCAAACCACCCTTACCTGTCTGAATTCTACTTTGCCTCCTTTCTCTTCCTCCTCATTGCATGGCTTGTATATATAGACAGTGGAATCTGAGAATGGGAGCAGCTCAGCCTATCTTGGGGGCAGTTGCTGAGCGTCAGGATAGGCTGTTAAGGTGGGATAAATCCAGGTGCAAGGGGAGGAGGGCAGGCTGGAAACAGAAGGAGGAATGCCCATGGCCCTTTATTCCTTCCTCCCTCTGGTCCATGAACAGGAAGAGGCTGAGACCATGCTGGGCAGGGTCTGGATGCCCGCTTTCCATGCAGCAGCATTTCATTGTGCAAAACCATCCTTCCTTTCCCTTCGCCCTTGTTTCCCACATTCCCTTCGTCCTGCCCCAGGGCAGGACTGAAGAGCTGGAAGAAAGCAGTCAGTGTACCCTCCCAACGGTCCCCCTCGAAGGTCTCCACTCTCCTCTGGGCTCCTCCTTGCCTAATGCAGGGGGTCACCGCTGGAGAAGAACCACCACTGTCCTCGATGTGTCCCAAGCCTGGAGCAAAGCCGTCCTCTTGGCTCTCCCAGCCCTATCACAGGAATCATTCCTGGGTTTCTGTCCCTCTGAGGCTCACCAGGGGTAGTTGGCTTTGTTCTTTTGGGGGTGTTAGCCCCTCTACTTTCTTTCTCACCCACCCTGTACCCTCTTCCGTGTGTCTTTGCTATCCCGCTTCCCTCCCACCACCCATGTGCATGAGCAAATGTGCAACTAAACCCCGGGACTTTGCAGTCAAATGAAGCTGAGCTTCCCACATCCCCTTCTTCGGTTTGCCATGAGACGATGTGGGGTTTCCACTGTGTGTCTGTCATCACCTCTTTGTCTTTTTTCCTAACTCTGATCTCATACTTGTATAGAGTAATAACAACAGTTGTACTTCCACCAAAGGCATGTGGCTTATTTACCAATTTCATGTATTCTGAACAAAGGCAAAAATACAAATTCCTACCACTACACTGGTTTGGTTATTGTTTGGGTTGGAGTAGCTGGGAGGCTGGCGGGGAGGAGTGTCGTTTCTTTCTAGTAGTCTCATGTCGCTTTAGGTCAGCTGGGCCAGCTTACATGTGCTGTGCGGTCTTCACGGAGATGGGAGCTCTGTGTGTTGGCACAGGAAGTGGTCTCCCAGCATTCAGCCTGAACCAGCCCAACTCTTGTAGGTGCTAGTGAGAGGAAGTAAAGACAGGAAGTTGCGTGGGCATCTCACACTGGCAAATAAGCGCAGGTTCCCTCAGGCCTCTTCCATCTGCTTCCTTCCTAGATCCTTGGCCTGCTTGTCCTATCCCAGGGGATGTGCCCAGATAAAGCTGTCAATGAAAACCCCCTTTTCCCCATCATCCTCATGTACAGTTTTGGTATGCTGAGTTCTATCGTATTGACCAGACACATTTTAGAAATGAATAAAAGGAGAAATCTCTCCCTTGCAGCTGAGGGAGTGAGGCATTTGCAGGGATCCTGCAATTCCCAGCAGTTATCTGAAGGAGCAGAACCCTGATTGCAGCTGAGACGCAACTCCATGGACTGGAGGGAGGATGCAGCCCTCTGAGGGTCTTTGTTTCATACCTTAAACACTTTGCAAGTTGGAGCTGCCAGGCTGGGGGACAGGGCTCAGTTGGGATCAGTGTGGAGAAAGACAGGAAGGTGGAAAAGCTTGGTCACAGCAGACACAAGGGGCTTTTATTTTTGACAGCTGAGTTTGGGAGGGGTAG
Organism: Cheracebus regulus; assembly: GCA_963574635.1. Classification (NCBI taxonomy): domain Eukaryota; kingdom Metazoa; phylum Chordata; class Mammalia; order Primates; family Pitheciidae; genus Cheracebus; species Cheracebus regulus. The sequence goes on from CAUYQU010020026.1 coordinate 23,887, forward strand.
CCCAGCCCCCACTCCATGCCCCATGTCCCTCACTTGTTCCTTCTTCATTTCTTCTAGCTTTGTTTTCCTGTTCTCTGCTTTGGTACGTGAGCCCAGGGTGCACGGTGAAGGAAGGCAGAGGCCTATGCAGAGCCAGGGCTAGTGCCCCATGAGCTGGTGCCACCTTCATGCCTTTTTAGCTCTGTGACTTGATTTAGAGTCCTTCTTTGAGCACGTGACTACTTTCTTTCTACTCTGAGGCAGCAGAGTGGCTACCCAGAGTGCCTTAGAGTCTTGACAGTGAGGTAGCTAGGAGAAGACAAGAGGGAATAAGACTGGTTTCATTTTCATTTAGGGCAAACTCAGAAGCAGGGGGCTGTGATGGCTGGGTGGGTGGCTGGAACTTGGGGTATCTGGGCTTCCACCCTGGTCTGGGTGGGGAGGTGGTTAGAGTGGGTAAGGTGGGCCGGGGCCAGAGCCAAGGGCAACCAGGCTCTTACCTTGCCGTCTCTGAAGCCCCAGGAACAACAGTGCAAGAAGGAAGAGGCTACTGGCAAAGATGACTCCCAAGCTGGTTCTCTGTTCTGTAGGTGAGAGCAACATGGGCAGCGATCATCGTGGGCAGGAATCATCAGCTGAGCCCTCACCTGCAGTGTCTGCTCCAGGGAGGAGGAGCTAAGGAGTGTGTGTGTGTGAGTCCCTGATTGAGGACCCTGGAAGAGGCACTCAGCAGCATTTGTACTTATTCAAGTTTGCTGGATATTCATGAATTACTCCACACAGAATTCTCTACCTCTTCCCACTTAAAGACAAGGTTTTAAAAATTGCTTTGCAAGTGAGATTTAGATTGGTTTATCTGTTAACAGTTAACTGGGCTGGACACAGTGGCTCATGCCTGTAATCCCAGCACTTTGGGAGGCTGAGGTGGGTGGATGGGTTGAGCTGAGGAGTTCATGACCAGCCTGGGCAACATGGCGAAACTCTATCTGTACCAAAAATACAAAAAATTAGCTGGGCTTGGTGGTGTGTGGCTGTGATCCCAGCTACTTGGGAGGCTGAGGTGGGAGGATCACTTGAGCACTTGAGATCTTGCCACTGCACTCCAGCCTGGGCAACAGAGTGAGACCCTATCTCAAAACAAAACAAAACAAAACAAAAACCACAGTTAACTGGGATTTTGTAAATAGCTGGGGAATGATGTGAACTGAGGCACAACCCCAGTTTTTGGGAAGTTCACAGTCTAATGAGCAACCAAGTAATGCCCAGTGTTCCTGGATGTTTCAATTTCCAATTGTGGGTTCTTTCCTCTCCCTTTCCTGTTTAAAACCTTTCCACGGGCAGGATGCAGTGGCTCACACCTGTAATCCCAGCACTTTGGGAGATCACCTGAGGTCAGGAGTTCGAGATCAGCTGGCCATCATGGCGAAACCCCATCTCTACTAAAAACACGAAAAGTAGCCAGGTGTGGTGGTGCATGCCTGTAGTCCCAGCTACTTGGGAGGCTGAGGCAGGAGGAGGGCTAGAACCCAGGATGTGGAGGTTGCAGTGAGCTGAGATTGCACTACTACACTCCAGCCTGTGGGACAGAGCAAGGGTCTGTATCAAATAAATAAATAAAGCCTTTCTACAGCATGCCATGGTTCTCAGGAAGCTCTAGTTTGGAGGCCCAGTGAGATCTACTGGATTCCCTTTAAGAGGAATCCAGTTGCCTGTTTTTCACATTCTCTCTTTACCACTGATTGATAGGTGACCTTGGGCAAATTCGGTGACATCTGCTAGTGCCAGGTTGCTCACCTGTAAATTGGGAGTCATAATCCATGAAATCATACATTTAAGTGCTTACTACAGGGGTTGATTCATGTAAATGCTCAATAAATAGAAGTACCTCTGAAGCTTCAGAGTCACATTCCCTTTTTCCCATATACCCTAGGCTCTAGCTGTGCTGAATTACTTGGAATTCTTCAAATTCTCTTTAGGCTGTTTTATGGTTCGGCCTTCATATATGCTAGTTTCTATCTAAGCTAGTTAACTTGGCTCAAATGTCATCTTCTCTGTCTACTTAGTCTTGTCTCTGTTACTGGACTAAGCTCCTGGAGGGCATGATCAGTAATTACTCATCTGTGATCTCCAGCCCTTAAGCACCTTGCCTGGCACTCTGAAGGCTGGAATATAATGAAGTCTCAGGGGATGTATGGTGAAAGCTGTGGCAGCTGCCGCCTTGGGAAAGACAAAGCCAGGAGCAGAGGCAGAAGCCTGAAGCCAGGACTGTGAACAAAGTGCATGGGCAGCAGAACAAGGCCAAAGATGCGCTGGGGGAAGAAAACCATGAACCCAAGTGTGGAGGTGGGGAAAAGGAGGATACTCCCAGTACCTGGTGGGACAACCTGGGTGCTGGCCTCAAGGGGCTCCTCCAGAGAGATGTGGGTGACCTGGCAGGTGTAAGTGGCACCTGTAGACCCAGGTTCTGCGGTGAGAGAGGAGGAGATGCTGTAGGTGCCTGCTGCGCTTTGCCTGAGGCTGGAGAAGGAAGCACCAGAGACTTTGACTGGGGATCCACCCAGTTCCTCTCGGGTCCACGTCACCGCCACATCCAGGGGATAATAGCCAGCAATGTTGCAGATGAGGGTGGGCAGCAGAGCTTCGTTTGCCAAGCTCAGTCGTACTTTAGGGGGAGCTGGAGAAAGAATGAGGAATAAGATTACACAGGGATCCAACTGGGAACAGTGGAGGAACCTGAAGCCTTTTCTTCCTGCCAAGATGAGAGTAGATTGAGGATGCTAAAGTGTCCCTTGGTGGTGTACCAAGGTGGGGGCGTGTGAGGGGCCGACATGGATGCAGGCTGTAATTTGGGGGGTTGCATTTTCCAGAAAAGTGATAGTAAAGTCAACTAAAGGTTGGCTGGCTTCTTACCACAATTCTAAGCCAGAGATTTTAAAGGATAGCGGTGATGATGGTCAGAACTGTTCCCACTGCCCCACCTTGGTTTGCTGCTACTGTTCTTCAGAATGTGGTCCAAAAGGACAGGGCTGTTGGAGACAGCCGGCCACAGCAGGGCAGCAGGATCCTGGGCTGGAAATCTTGGTGGACTTATCCTGGAGTCTAATGGGACTCCTTTTTTTTTTTTTTTTTTTAGATGGAGTCTTGCTCTGTTGCCAGGCTGGAGTGCAGTGTTGCAATCTGAGCTCACTGCAACCTCTGCCTCCTGGGTTCAAGAGATTCTACTGCCTCAGCCTCCTGAGTAGCTGGGATTACAGGCGCCTACCACTGTACCCAGCTAATTTTTGTATTTTTAGTAGAGTCAGGGTTTCACCATCAAGATGTTCTTGATCTCTTGACCACATGATCTGCCCGCCTCGGCCTTGCAAAGTGCTAGGATTACAGGCATGAGCCACTGCGCCCAGCTGGGACTCCTTATCCGATGCCATCTCTGCTTCCAGGGTGAAGATGGCATGTAAATTGTGGGAATGAAGCCTGCTTCTCAGGAAATCACTCTTGCATTTGGGTCCCAATCTGGAAATGCTCCCAGTAGGCATGTTCTATCCCCCTCCCTGGGATAACTGTGTCCTGGCCTCACCTTGGATGTTGAGCTGGATGATCTGCTGAGTTCTGTGCAGAGAGGTGGTGATCTGGCAAACATAGGTCCCCTCATCCTGTAGAGTGAGGCTGGGCAGTGTGAGGGAAGCATCCCCGGCCATGCCCACCTGCTCAGGCTCCACGGTAGCGCCCTTCCGCCCAGCGTGCCCCTGCCCTTCGGTCCAGCTGTACACCATCTGACCCTTGCCCTTGTGCTGCAGCCGCCACTCCACATTGATGAGGTCCAAGCCTGGTGCCATGGAAAAGCCACAGTCCAAGGAGGCTGAGGACCCCAGCAGGAAGCTCAGGGATTGGGTCTGTGTCGTCACCTGGAACTCCACTGTGAAGAGGAAAAGAGAGGTGATTTGTGTGCGACTTGCTCCTTGAGGTCACCTGATCTCTAAGCTGTGGGCATGTTATGGGCATACACCTGCCTCTTCCTCCTTGCCTGGCAGTGAGGCCAGTTGAGCTTATTTTCCATCACATGGAACCACAAAGAAATGGGGCTCTGGAAAGGCAGCATGGTATACATGGTGGCCTTTACCATCTTGGGATCACTTACCCCTAGGATAATCTAGTGAAAGCTATGGATCTCTCACCAGGAATTACACATGCAAAATTAAGAGTTACCATCAATTTTCAGGTAAGCACTACTAGAGTAGCCGAAAGAAACTACTACTGAAACCCTGGTTGTTCCACTTACTGGCTCTGTGACCTTTGACAAGCTACTTAGTGTTACTAAGCTCACCTGTTTAAGCAAGGATACCGTGAAGACTAGGAACAAGAGTTTAAAAAGCACGTAGTAGTAGTGTCTGTGCCAAACATGCTTAACCTAAATCCAGTCATGAGGAAAACGATCAGACAAATCTAAATGGTGGGATATTCTATAAGACCACTAGCCTGGACCCTTCTAAGATGTCAATTCTGTGAAAAATGCTCTAGATTAAAACAAGGAACAGCACAACTAAACGCAATGCATGATTCTTGTTTCAATTGTGTACTTAGAAAAAGAAAGTAAAAAACATTATTGGGACAAGTGGAGAAATTTGAATTTGGAGACAATTAATTATTTTTTTTAAGAGACAGGGTCTCAGGCCAGGCACAGTGCTCACACCTGTAATCCCAGCGCTTTGGGAGGCCAGGGTGGATGGATCACCTGAGATCAGGAGTTCAAGACCAGCCTGGCCAACATGGTGAAACCCCATCTCTACTAAAAATACACAATTAGCCAGGTATGCCAAGTGCAGTGATGCACGCCTGTAATCCCAGCACTTTGGGAGGCCGATGTGGATAGATCACAAGGTCAAGAGATCGAGATTACCCTGGTCAATGTGGTGAAACCCCATCTCTACTAAAAATATAAAAATTAGCTGGGTGTGGTGGTGTACGCCTGTAGTCCCAGCTACTTGGGAGGCTGAGGCAGGAGAATCGCTTGAACCCGGGAGGTGGAGGTTTCAGTGAGCCAAGATCTCGACACTGCGCTCCAGCCTGATGAAAGAGCAAGACTCCATTAAAAAAAAAAATTAGCTGGGTGTGGTGGTGGGCGCCTGTAATCCCAGCTACTTGGGAGACTGAGGCACAAGAGACAGAGTCTCCCTATGTTTCCAGGCAGGACTCAAACTCCTGGGTTCAAGCAGTCCTCCTGCCTTGGCCTCCTGAGCAGCTGGGACTACAAGTGTGCAACACCATGCCCTGGACTTGATAGTTGGGACTATTATTGTATCAATTTTAAAATATCTTAAAGTATGAAGATAGTGGCATACTAGGCAGTGGTGTGGGGAGATAGGGACAGTCTGCCCTGGCAGGGAGTATTTTATCATTGATGTTGTTCAGAATTGCCAATGTTGGGAGATGGTGACATATAAAGCCATTTGACTTTTAGCTGATTTTATTATTCTGAATTTTTTTTTTTTTTTTTTTTTTTTTTTGAGACGGAGTCTCTGTTGTTGCCCGGGCTGGAGTGCAATGGTGTGATCTCAGCTCACTGCAACCTCCGCCTCCTGAGTTCTAGCAATTCTCCTGCCTCAGCCTACCATGTAGCTGAGATTACAGGTGCACGCCACCATGCCTGGCTAATTTTTGTATTTTTAGTAGCGAGGGGGTTTCACCAGGTTGGCCAGGCTGGTCTCGAACTCCTGACCTCAGGTGAACCACCTGCCTCAGCCTCCCAAAGTGCTGGGATTATAGGCATGAGCCACTGCACCTGGCCTGTTCTGAAATATTTTACACACTGTACTTCCTTATTGCCTGCACCATGGGTAAACTACCCCCCCACTTTGGTTTGTTTCCGACATGATAGTTTGTGACTATGAAGGATTACGTTCTTGTCCTTGACTGTAAACTAATACATGCTATGCATGGGAGCATTTAGGGTTCAAGTGTTGTCTTCTGCAGCTTACTCTCAGTTCAGAGGAAGATACACACACACACATATACACAAATACATACACGTACACACACATATGGGGTTGTGGGGGAGAGAGAGAATGTGGCAAAATAGTAACAATTGGTGGATCTAGATGTAAGGTATATGGGTGTCCATTATATCATTATTTCACCTTCTTTTTGTAGGTTTGAAATAAAAAGAGGGAAATACCTCCCCATACCAGGAGTATAGTAGACACTGGACAGACATGAAGACCTGTTTTTTCTAATGTGGCAGAATAGATTTAGATTGGACCACAGAGAGGTTAGAGTGTTCTGGGATTCCAAGGATAGGAAGTTTGCCCCCTAATTTTCTCAGACTTCGTTGTCTCTTCTTGGAGACACAAAAAAGTGGGGCACAGAGTATTGGATTAATGGGCTCTGTAGAACCCTGTTGTCATGTTCTTAATTTCTGGTGCCCTTGAGGATGTGCTGAGCTGGCGAAAGCAGGTACTGGGTTTACTAGTAAGATAATGAACAAATGATGAATCCCTGAGCTTTACTCCTGAAGCCCTAGACCAGGCTAGCCTTTCGCTAGGAGAAAACTGGGTTTTGGCTCAATAAGACTACAGTGGACAGCACCCATGAACAGAATAGCATCATGTGTGTCTTACTTCTGCATGGTATCCCGGTGAGATGTGAATGAGCTCCATTTTGGAAATAACACACAGGTTGTCTCTATGCTTGGACCTTCAGATAGAGGCTTCCAAGCATTCTCTTGTGGACTCAAGGGTTTTGTTTTGTTTTGTTTTGTTTTTTGAGACGGAGTCTCATGCAGCCTTCCAGGCTGGAGTACAGTGTCTAGATCTTGGCTCACTGCAACCTCCACCTTCCGGGTTCAAGCACTTCTCCTGCCTCAGCCTCCCGAGTTGCTGGGATTACGGGTACCTGCTACCACACCCGGCTAATTTTTGTTATTAGTAGAGATAAGGTTTCACCATGTTGGCCAGGCTGGTCTTGAACTCCTGACCTCGGATGATCCACTGGGCTCGTTCTCCCAAAGTTCTGGGATTACAGGCATGAGCCATCGCGCCCGGCCTTGCTTTTCATTTTCTTACCTGCAGTTCCCACAGTCCCCTGGGGGTTCAGGGGGAAGTTCAGCATCGGTTGCCAGAAAACCTCATTCTCAGCATCCCTGAGAGCCTTCATCACCATGGAGACACTCGGTCCCCCTCCAGAGACCTGCACGTTGGCCATGAACCAAGCTGTTGACTCAACAGTGGCCTCTCTCTTCTGGGGAAAGTAGCGGGAGATCTCACAGGTCACCTCCTTTCCGCTGCAGTCAGCATGGAGCAAGGCCTCAGCCTGGGGAATCTGGACCAGGTCCACTGGAGGGAAGAGGGGCACACATGGAGGGCAAATTGGAGTGAGAACACCAGGCCCAACGGGAAGCAGTGTGTGTGTCTGTAATCGGAACCTGGGCTGTCCTGGTGGAGGGAGCCCAGGAGGACCAAGGACCCAGGTGGAAGGCTTTTACCTGAGGCCTTGAAGATAACAGGTGGGTCATCTTGGGCCAGCATGCCCCCTTGGAAATCGGTGAAGTCCTCCAGGGAGCCATCGTCCAGCACTGGCACCTGCCTCAGCACGAGGGAGGCCCTCCCTCTGTTCTCACTGCTGGCAAGAGCTACATGATGCTCACCATCCTTCACCAGGAAGCAGTCTAGGACCACGTCCACTGCCCGCCACTGCCTCTCTGCTGTGTGAGGCAGACAAAGGCTGGGGTGAGCACCCTCTTGCCCAGAAAGCTACTCCACACTTGCCCCCTCCACCCCAACAAATTGTGGCATCATCAAAGGGTAAAACTTGCCCTCCAGGATCCTAGCTGTCTCTGTGACCGTTTATTCTCCTATCGTCCCCCAAACCAGCTCTCTGGAGAGCACCTGCTAGTACAGGCAAATACCTCTTGGTGTGGGTTATTTAAAGTCCTGGACTTGCCTTGCTCAGAGGAGTTTATGCTTTTATTTCCAACTGTTGAATGAAAGGCTATCTTTTCAGTCAAAAGAATTCTCAGAAAAAAAGCAAGTGCCACCGCAGGGAGAGGAGACTGAACACTTGGGGTCGCTGGGGCACTGACAGCCTGCACTGCTTTCTCCCATTACCAGTAGCCTTCCCCTCCCCTGCCTTCAAGGTCGCCTTCCAAGTGATTTCCTGGCCTGGGGAGTCCCCTTCTCTTCTGAAGTATCAACTACCAGGCCAGTGCCCTCTCCGTAGGACAGTGGCTCCTGACCATGGCCACAGAGGTGGCCACTCCTTAGCCTTTTCCCTCGTGGAGTTCCCAGCCTCCCTCCCCACACACTATTGGTTCCTTCCTTTGCCTGCCTCTGAGCCTTTCCCCTGTTGGACTTAGAGGGCGATTGGGTCATCCCCAGCTCCTTTGCTCTTCTGGAATCTCGGGGAGGGTGGCACCCTGGCGCTTCACTAGCTCTTCTCCCAGCCGGCCCACTCTCCCCGACTCCCCTGACTCACTGGTTTCTGCTGCTCCAGATAGAACCAGGCACAGCAGCAGGCACAAGCCCTCCTCCATGCCCATGGAGGCTGCTCTCGAGTCCCCTCCTCGCCCACCGTCCTCCTCCGCAGTCCTACCCCGCTTGTGAGGCTCGGTGGGAGAAGGGGGGCTCTCCAAGCACCCCTGGCCAGCCAGCGGCCTGTGGGTTTCTTTTCTGTTCCTTCTGCTGCCGACTTCTCTTTCACTTTCACTTAGAGCAAGTGTCACTGGCGCCTGTGTCTCTGGGTGAAGCCGTTTGCAGCAGATAGAGCCGTGCTTGCTGTTCTCCTTTTTCTCCACCCTCCTCACCCAGAAATCCCCAGGTGATTTCAAGACCTGACTTCTGCACCCTTTGCTCCCCACCCATCCCAAGAAAGTGGAGCTGTAACTGTGGGAAAGGGGGATCCGAAGTCAGACACAGGATTCCCAGTAGCCTGAGGACCTTTCTCACTCCCACACTCGAGCAGGGCCCAACACAACCAGCTAAGAAGGCTCCTCTGCCAGATTCCGACCTGAGCCAGGAGGTGGGCAGGGTCCTGGGTTTTGGGACTGGAATTTCAGAGAGGAAGCCGGGGAGCTGCAGGGTGGTCATCTGTCACTTTATTTCACCCGTCTTGTAGCATGTGGGGCTTTCACATTAGGAAGTGTGTTTTACAACCAGAGTCCCCGCCCTCCTGCAGTGCAGGTGCAGCTGGCCAGCCTCCTGCTTCCCACCCTCCACGTCATCTGTATTTGTCCTTGTCCCTGCCAGTCTAGAAAAGGCACTCTGTCACAGTTGTACACATGAAAGGCCCTGACAAGAGGATGGGGCTGCAGTTGCGGCTGCCAGGTCTCACTCTCCCTGGATGGTTGGTGGTGTAGGGTGGAGGCCAGGGCTGTAGTACAGCTCCCGTAGGCACTGGCTCGGGGAGGAAGTAGGCTCTGGCTTTCGGTAATCCTCCTGGATGGGGATGGTGCTGCCCTCCTCCTCCCTGGGGCAGCTGTAAGGACAAGGCTCTGCAGGCTCCACAGGACTTTCTCCTTTGTCTGCAGAAGGAGATCCAACGAGTCTTGGCCAGCAGTGGGGGCAGGGAGAGAAAGGAGGAAGAGATGGGCAGAGAGCGAGGGGTGTCAGGAGCATGCCAGCTAAGGGGAGAGAAGGTGTAGGACCGAGGCTGGTGAAGATGGAGCTGGTGGGTTTCAGTGAGATTCCAGGCGTGGGCAGTGGGGTTGAGCTGGTGGGGTGTGGTGCAAGGGCAGGGCTGGAGACCTGTATTCTGTTTCTTACTTGATCTATATTTCCTTTGTTGATTGAGGAACAGGGCTCCAGCCAGGGTAAAAACAAGAAACATTCCGGAGAAGATCACAAGGATGCGAATAAGATCTGAGCTGCACAGGGATCTTTGGGCTGTGATAGGCAGGAGCCACACAGGGGTTAGGGGAGGGTCTAGCCCTCAGCTCCCTCAGCCCAGCCCTCCTGTCACCTTGCCTCTCCCCTTTCCTCCACCTTCTTCTCTTCCACCCCCCACCATTGGCCAAGTCCTCTCCTAATTGCTGGACTCTGCTTTTTCCACTCCTCTTCTTACCCCTACTTCTAGGAGCTGTCTGGCTTCCCTTCGGGCCCCTCCTGTATGCATGCTTTCTAGTGGCAGGGATTAGGGAGAAAACTCACCTGGCCAGTGGGTAGAGAGAGTTGGGGCAGGCAGCTGCCTGAAGCCAGCCAGAGTCTGCATGTGCCCAGCTGTCCTGGCTTCCAGCATCTCTGGAAAAACAGAGACAGAATGAATAGCATCAGGGAACCCCATAAGGCCCATCTGAAGGCCTGAGAGGCGCTGGATGGGATGGGAAGGCAGAAACAGGCTGACTTTATCTAGGGGTAGGAGTGGGGAGTACTGGTTGGGGTGTCACCTCTACCCCAAATGATGGCACAGTGGGTTGCCTGGAACTTACCACTGACATAAGATAAGTGGGTGGGCTGAAGGTGTGGGTCCAGGGCCTGAGACGGCCGAGTGGTCAGCAAAGGGTCTGGAGGAGGATCACACTCGGTGCACTCCTTGTCCCTGCACTGCCAGCCATTGGGACAGGCACACTCGGCATTGGCAGTGATGGTGCAGTTGCGAATGAGAAGACCTGGGGGAAGAGGAGGACCAGGGAGCCTAGGACAAGCAGGCCTGCGGAGACCTTTGAGGTCCACTTGCTTTGTCCTGCAATCCCCATCTCAGGCCCACCTCTAGGGATGCGCTTCCCTTTTCCATTCCCACCCCAGTCCCCCAGTGCCTTTGCCATTGTTATTGTTATTAAAGAAGAAAGTTAGATCTTTTGGAAGGCAGATTCATCGGTTCAGACATAGAAACTATGAAAAGTAGAAGGAGCTTACATAAATTTCTCTTATGCTCCTGATAATTTTTCTTTTCCTTTCTTTCTTTTCTTTTTCTTTCTTTCTCTTTCTTTCTCTTTTTCTTTCTTTCTTTCTTTTTCTTTCTTTCTTTCCTTCCTTCTCTTTCTTTCTTTCTTTCTCTCTCTCTTTCTTTCTCTTTTTTGAGACAGGGTTTCACCATGTTGGCTAGGCTAGTCTTGAACTCCTGGCATCAAGTGGTCCACCTGCCTCTGCCTCCCAAAGTGCTGGGATTACAGGTGTGAGCCACCACACCTGGCCTACTTTTTTTATTTTTTATTTTATTTTTTAAAATTTGTATTTTTTATAATAAAGACGGGGTTTCACCATGTTGGTCAGGCTGGTCTTGAACTCCCGACCTCAGGTGATCCACCCGCCTTGGCCTCCAAAGTGCTTAGATTACAGACATGAGCCACCACACTGGCCTATTTTTATTTTTGTTTTTGAGATGGAGTCTCACTCTTGTTGCCCAGGCTGGAGTGCAGTGGCACAACTTTGGCTCACTGCAATCTCTACCCTCTTGGGTTCAAGCAATTCTCCTGCCTTAGCTTCTTGAGTAGCTGGGATTACAGGCGCCTGCCACCACCCGAGGCTAATTTCTTATATTTTTAGTAGCAATGGGTTTGCACCATGTTGGCCAGGCTGGTCTCAAATTCCTGACCTCGGGTGATTCACTCGCCTAGCCTCCCAAAGCGCTAGGATTACAAGCGTGAGCCACTGTGCCTGGCTTCTGATACTTTAATAACTTATAACTGAAGTATAATATATATACAAAGAGGCACACAAGGATAAAGCTGAAGAATTTGTACAAATTTGGCTCACAGGCATAACCAGCACCAGTTAAAGAAATAGAAAATAGCCAGGTGAGGTGGCTCACGTCTGTAATCCCAGCACTTTGAGAGGCTGAGGTGGGTGGATTGTTTGAGCTCAGGAGTTTGAGATCAGCCTGGCCAACATGGTGAAACCCCATCTCTACAAAAAATACAAAAATTAGCTGGCATGGTGGCACATGCCCGTAGTCCCAGCTACTGGGGAAACTGAGGTGGGAGGGTCGCTTGAGCCCATAAGGTGGAGGTTGCAGTGAGCTGAGATTATGACACTGCACTCCAGTCTGGGTGACAGAGTGAGACCCTGTCTCAAACACCACCAACAAAAAACAAAGTACATTAGGGATTTCCAGGGACTAGAGATGGGGACAGGGATGGTGGGAAGAGATGGAGAGTAATTGCTAAGGGGTATGGGTTTCTTTGGGGTGACAAAAATGTTATAGAATTAGATAATGTTGATGGCTGCAGAACCTATGAATACACTAAAATAAATAAACAGTTATTTTGCCTTTTTTTTTTTTTTGAGACGGAGTCTCGCTCTGTCACCCAGGCTGGAGTGCAGTGGAGCGATTTTGGCTTACTGCAACCTTCACCTCCTGGGTTCAAGCAATTCTCCTGCCTCAGCCCCTCGAGTAGCTGGGATTACAGGCGTGTGCCATCGTGCCCAGCTAATTTTTTGTGTTTTTAGCAGAGACAGGGTTTCACCATGTTAGCCAGGATGGTCTAGATCTCCTGACATTGTAATCAGCCCCCCTCGGCCTCCCAAGGTGCTGGGATTACAGGCGTGAGACTTTGCCTTTAATATATACATTTTGCTCAAGTGTAGGGGTCTGATGCTGGTCTTAATTATCCTGGGGGTGGGGGTGGTAGGGCACTAGCTGAGCTGGGCTGGGCTCACTGGCAGCTGGTTTGAGAGGAGGGTGATTCAGAGGAAGACAGTGACACCCAGGTGTGGGACGGGCTGCAAGGGAGCCTGGTGGGCCTTAGGGCAGATGCTTGTGCTGGCCCGGGGAGTCCTAGGAGTCCTGACAGGTAGAAGAACGGGGCAGAAAGGGAGAGTGTCAAAGATCATAACCCAATCTAACAGTTTTCTTCCACTTATGCCTTTTGTCAGGACAGGGAGAGGGACAAATTCCTTCTTGGCATCCTTATGGTCCCGTGACCTCCTAATGAATGCTGACTCTGAGTTGCTACTACAATTTGGTTTCCTTGTGGCTTCCCAGGAATTGTGAGCCAGGTTGGATAAGGACCTGCAAGGGAAGAATGAGGAAGCCTGGGACAGTGCGGGAGGGGAAAGCATTGGTGGTAGGGAGGAGTGATGACAACGGTCTCTGCTAAAAGGGAAATGGAAGGGTTAAAGAAGGGCTTGAGGAGGGTTAAAAACAATGAGGTGCCATTGTTTCAGTGGTGAGTATCTGGAGACCTGGGGGTTCTATTTACCAGGTAGAACTTGGGCTCAAAATTCCAGGCTGGGCCCTGCTCAGGCTTGGTGGCTCACGCCTGTAATCCCAGCACTTTGGGAGGCTGAGGCGGGCAGATCACCTGAGGTCGGGTGTTCAAGACCAGCCTGACCAACATGGAGAAACCCCGTCTCTACTAAAAAATACAAAAAATTAGCCGGGCGTGGTGGTGCATGCCTGTAATCCCAGCTACTCAGGAGGCTGAGGCAGGAGAATCACTTGAACCTGGGAGGTGGAGATTGCGTTGAGCAGAGATCGCGCCATTGCACTCCAGCCTGGGCAACAAGAGTGAAACTCTGTCTCAAAAAAAAAAACAAAACAAAACATCCAGGCTGACTTCAGATACTTCCTCATCTCACAGATGCCAGCACTGAGGCCCAGAGAGGGCCAAACTCATTCAGCCCGCCCATCTTCTCGCCCCTGGCTGCAGTCCCCTGGGGTCCTTCTGTAGCCAGGTGCTACAGAAGGATCTATTGGCTGAGCTCTCAGAGAAGGGTCATGGATTGGGCTAGTCTGGAACAAGTGAAGGGACTGAGGATGGGCTCAGTTTGGGGGGAAGACCTTCAGGTACCGTCTGCAGAATGAGTAGGGAAGTTTTCACTAAGAAAAATTCCAACCCTGCAGGGGCCGCTGCCAAGAGAAAAACATCTATTACAGTCACATTTTTAAGTTAAGTAGACTGGAGAATATTTCTCGTGTATTTAGTATGTTGCTCTTTGGTTTATTTGCATTGGAAAAGCTTTTGTTTTCTTTTTCTTTTCTTTTTTTTTTTTTTGGAGACAGGGTATCACTCTGCTCACTCTGTTGCCCAAGATAGAGTGCAGTGGTGCAATCATGGCACACTACAGCCTCCACTTCCTGGGCTCAAGTGATCTCACTTCAGCTTTCTGAGTACCTGGGACTATAGGTTTGTGCCACCACGCCTGGCTAACTTTTTGTATTTTTAGTAGAGACAGGGTTTTGCCATGTTGCTCTAGCTGCTCCTGGGCTCAAGGGATCTGCCTATGTTGGCATCCTAAAGTGCTGGAATTACTAGTGTGAGCCACTGGACTGCTTCTTTTTTTTTTTCTGTGACAGAGGGTTTTGCTCTGTTACCCAGGCTGGAGTGCAGCAGTGTGATCATAGTTCACTCCCTAGACCTCCTGGAATCAAGTGATCTTCCCATCTCAGCCTCCCAAGTAGCTGGGACTACAGGTTCACCACCACGATCAGCCAATTTTTTTAGAGACAAGGTCTTGCTATGTTTCCCAGCTGGTCTCGAACTCCTGGGCTCAAGTGATCCTCCTGCCTTGGCCTCCCAAAGTGCTGGGATTACAGGCATGAACCACCACACACAGCCTTGGTTTTTGTTTTTGTTTTTACTGGACCAGGCACTGTAGCTCACGCCTGTAATTCCAGTACTTTGAGAGGCCTAGACAAGAAGATCACTTGAGCCCAGGAGTTCAAGTCTGTGGTGATCTCTGATTGCACCCCTGCACTCCAGCCTGGGTGACAGAACTAGACCTTATCTCTAAACAAAACAAAACAAAAACCAAAATGCTGTTCCAACAGACCTAGTGACACCAAACACATTTTGCAAGTAAGCAGTTTAATAGTTACAGTTACCTAGTTCTAAAAAGTGTCTTGCTAGAAAACACTTGTTCAAAGGGGGCACTTTAAAGTCTGCTATTCTAGTGTATACTGGCCATAGCTTCTGAAATTGTAGCGAAGATGGAGAAATAATCACAGCATTCATAAGCACTACTGCAGATATTATACTCTTAGTTTAAAAAAAGATGGAACTATAAAATGAAAACACAGGCCACATACATACTAATTTTCTCAAATTGGCTTTTGTGCAAAAAAGGTTGTGACCTATTGGCTTATTTTGTTATTTCCTTAGAAACATGTGTTCCAAAGTCCCAAGGGCCAACCTACACATGAGCACTCTGGGAACACAGCCAGTGTATAGGTTGGGGGTTGCTTGTCTGAAATCTGGGGTCATAGAGCCACTCCCCTCATTTAATTGTCTTGATCCTATCCATAGATGCGTTCTCACCAATCCCCCAATTCTATTTATCCCTTTCCCTGAAATACTAGATGTCTGCGCACGTTAATTCACGCCCCACCTAGGGCACCCCATTTCCCAGCAGTGGCTCCACTTGCTGTGAGCCCTTAAGAAGGCTGAAGCTTTGACCCCCTCATCCTCCCTGCCCCCACAAACCCATCACCAGCCTTGCTCCCCCAAATGCTTGTCCAGTGTCCCCACCCACACACCCTTGCCCACCTCACCAGAGTTACAGTGCCGACAGCTCTCACAGTGGGGCCGGGTGTGGTGGTCTGGAGAGAAGGAGACCCCGGGTATGCAAGGATCACACCGAGTAGCCTTTCTGTGCTGGTCACAGTCCTTCACAAGGAATGTTCCTGGGAGCAGAGGGTAAGGGATCAAGGCCCGAGAAGGGCTGATTCTCTGCCCTCTTCAAGGTGGTGCCTCCCCGCAGCTGCAGGATTTCTCTCCTTGCTTGAGCTCAGTCTCACCCTGTGCCTATTTACTGAATTTGCCCCAGTCCTCTCTCTTTTGGCACTTACCTGGCCCCTGCCAAGGCCCCCTCTTACCTGGTGCACACATCTGGCAGCACAGCTTTCCCTGAGCCCAGTAGTGCCTCTCTGGGCAGCTCTTGGGGGCTGGAGTAGCTGAGAGCCCCGCCAGGGTCCCCAGAATGCAGAGCCACCAGGGGTGCGGCCGTGCCATGGTTCCTGCCCAGGGAGCTCCTTCTGTGCCCAGTTGCTGACCGCTGGCCTCTGCAGTTAGCACCTCCAGGCTGGGCACTGCTGTCTCTTCTTTGCAACCCCTGGGCAGTGGCTGCTTCAGGTGGCAAGCCAGCCTTTGAAGGCAGAAGCTGTGTTGTGGCGGTTTTTTTTTTTCTCTCATAGCAGCAACCTCCACCCCCTTCCTCCTTCCGTGTGCTGGGGAGAGTATTAAGGGCAAACTCTGTGAGACCTGCTGCTCTTTAAACATGCCTCCTCTGACACATGAGCCTCCCTTAGTTTCCGCCTCTCCTGCTCATGAAGCCTGTAATCCACCTACTCCCGCTTCTGTGACAAAAAGATGATGGATGCACACAGTCGCCCACCCCTCCTATTTATGCACTTGTGCACAAAGGTGCCCACATGACCCGCCCCCATCCACAGTTTACAAATGAATCCACGTGTCTCCTGTCGCCCATACCTGCATCTGTCCTTTCACAGACAACAGTTGAAAGAACGAAGGAGAACCAGAATTGAGCACAGGTCCACAAGCTCTTACCTGAAATTTTGGGGGTCAGATAAGTTTTGGAATTCAGAATTTTTCAGGTTTATACAGAAACTAGCACCACAAAACACTCTTGGGGAGTTGAGTAGCCTCATAATCAAACAAAACATTTCTTCAGCAAAACTATTGAATATTTACACCAAGTGGGATGAACCTCAAATAGCCTTGTCTTAATTGAGGTCTGGTTTGATGACCCAATGAGTTTGCTGTAGAATTGCTCAGAATTGCAGACAAGGGGCGTAGGCCTGCCTCTCTTCTGTCACCCTCCTGCAGATCACATATGCTCTCCTTTAATCCTTATGTCAGCCTCTGATGTGGGTACCACCTACTGAGTACCAGCTCGGCCGGGAGACCCCCACCCAGGCTGCGCTGAAGGCAACGAGAGGGAGACACCCAGACAGAACAGTGAAGTGGGACTATCTAGGGGGTGGGGGGCGAACAGCCTACTGAGCTGAGAGCCTCAGGGGCTGACAGCATTCCAGGCTGAAGGCCCTGAGTAGATTTTGATACATGTATTTATTCTCTCTTAACAGGTGATTCTTATTAATAAACAGGTGTTCCGTATTTACTCATAACTCAAAAATATTCCAAGTAGGCAGTTGTTACCCGCTTAACACTAATTGCTAATCAAAGAGTATTCTCCACAAGGGAGCCACGGGGGCAGGGCAAACTTCATGTTTCTCAATAGCCACCCACTGCCCACCTGGCCTGCCCTCGAAGACCCTTGCTCACTCGTCTCACCTTTGTGCCATCTCTCTCTTCCCCTTCCCACCTCTGGCTGTGTCAGTCACTGGTGTCCTGGATCACCTGGGGCACCTTCTCTCCCAGCCTCGGGCACTTGGGATGAAAGGTAGCTTCTGACAGGGGTCATCTCTTTTTCACTTTCCCAGTTCTCCCGGCAAGACTGATTTGGGGATATTGGAAACAGCTAGACTTTTCTTTTTTTGAGTCCTGGGAACACACATGGGTCAGTAACCTCCTCCAGTCTTTCCTTGGTGACCAAGATACGGAGTGGCTTATTTCCCCAGGAAGTTTTCATTCAGAGGCTTTGCAGTTGTTTCCACACTGCTCATAAATGTCACACTGCTGTGGTCACACCTGTGAGATCGGTTCTCTATCTCACTCTGTAGTTTCCTTTCTCTTCATTTTCTCCATTCTCTTGTCTTTTCCCAGGCCCCTGTGCAGCTCTTCTTCGGGGTCTACTCAAGTCGGAAGCCACATCTGGGTGTGATTTGGAGAGCTGTTTATGCAAAACCACTCTTTTCATCATCAGGCAGGGGACCCGAAATCCCACCACAGAGAGTGCTGTGGGGCGGCCTGAGAACTTTTCTGTCGCCAGCCATTTCCAGGTTGTGGTAAATGTCTTCTCTGCTAGTCTTAAGCCTCAAGGCAGGCATGGGGCAGTGGGTGGCTAGCTGACAGCAGGCCCTGGGAGGATGGATGAGACCCTCAGGAGAATGATGAGGAACGGGGGACCTTTAGGAAGAAACCTGTAGAACAGGGACTTGGAGTTCCAGCCTGCAACCTTGAGCCGACTGGGAACTGCTCACTCGCCTAAGGCCTCTGTCCTCTGGGCCAAAGCTCATCTCCTCTCTTCTACATATCACTTCTCCAGGGGGTCACAGCAGAAGCAGGGTCTGCCTGGCTCTCCTGGAGGACCCCGGCCAAGAGGAGGAAAGCCAGGTTTCTGGGCCTTTTTCTTTCCTGTGCAAATAGAATGAGCTCATCTCCAGTGCTCTTTGCATCCACTTCTGGTGAGGCTTCCCCATCCAAGGCTGGCTCCCTGGACAGGACCCTTCCTTTCCCCGCAATCCCATCTCACTTTGTCACCCAGGCTGGAGTGCAATGATGCGCTCTTGGCTCACTACAGCCTCCATCTCCCAGGCTCAAGCAATTCTCGCGTCTCAGCCTCCTGAGTAACTGGGATTACAGGTGTGCACTACCACGCTCAGCTAATTTTTGTATTTTTAGTAGAGATGGGGTTTTGCCATGTTGGCCAGGCTGGACTGGAACTCCTAGCCTCAGGTGATCCACCTGCCTCAGCCTCCTAAAGCGCTGGGATTACAGGCATGAGCCACTGTGCCTGGCTGGGACCTTCCTTTTGTCTACAGGCCCTGGGAGTACAGCCTGCTGACATCTTCCTTGAAATCTCACACCACCACTTTCTCTTTTGGGGTCAGCCTCTCCCCCATGCCTGGCTGGGACATAAAAATATATGATGTTTCCTCAGCAGTTCTCTGCTTTTCTTTCCTCTCCAGAGACAGGCCCACGGAAGCCTTTCTCGAGAACTCCGAGGACTCTCATGACTTTTTTGTTGTTGTCATTTTTTGAGATGGAGTCTTGCTTTGTCGCCAGGCTGGAGTACAATGGCCCAATCTTGGCTCACGGTAACCTCCGCCTCCCAGGTTCAAGCAATTCTCCTGCCTCAGCCTCCCTAGTAGCTGGGATTACAGGCGCCTACCATCACGCCCGGCTAATTTTGGTATTTTTAGTAGAGATGGGGTTTCACCATGTTGGCCAGGCTGATCTCGAACTCCTGACCTTAGGTGATCCACCTGCCTCAGCCTCCCAGAGTGCTGGGATTACAAGAGTGAGCCACTGCATCCGGCCTCTCATGACTTTTGAGAGGGCCTGAGCAACCCTCCACCTGGCCCAGTGGCTGTAGCCTAGATGTCAGCCAGGGGCAACCTGCTCCTTAAAACCTATATAAGATGCTTCTTGCTCCCCACTCAGGAAAAGTCCTGGGCAGGCCGTCCACCTACATGAGCTCCAGTGGGCCGGATGTCCTCGTGGCCACCTCTGGTTCCGATTTCTCTTTCAGCCGAAGTCTTGTTCTTGCCTCCGTGTCTCCTTCTGTTCCCTTACCTGTACCCTGCCTCAGGCCCAAAATGGGAGACACAGGACTTGCTTAAAGTTTCCTCTAAACGAGCTCTAAACAGAAGGCTGTTAGGTGTGGCAGACCTTTTCTTTTTTCTCCAATTTTTATAAAGCAATGACCTGTTAAAGCACTCAGCAGGACCAATCTCTGCAAGACCTTTCCTTAGGAGGAAGTTTTGTTATGGGACAAAGATGTTCTCAATCACTGTTCTTGACTTAGGGCTCCTGAGTCTCATCACCCGAAGGTCTGAGTTTGTCTGGCCTTCTTTGACTCCTGCTCCCCGTTCCTTCCTCCCCAACTCCCACTTTCTTTGAAGACCACTACCAGCACTACTGCCCCTGCCACCTGAAAGCCTCCTTCCCAGCAAGGCTTTGTTTGAGAGGCCACCTGGGCAGGACAGCGAGTTAAGCTCATTAATGAAGTTCTGGGTCCTCACAGCTCTGTAATTTGCATTTCTGCATCTCCCCAGTCTGAGTGACACAGGGGACTGACCAACAATGGGTATTTCCAGCCTCTGCCCATGCCTCAGAAGCCCAGCACAGCTCCCAGTGTCTCCTAGCACATAGGCACTCGCTAAACATTGGATGGTCCAGCTCAGCTTTGTGCCCTAGGGGCTCTGTCCACAATTATACAATGGAAATGTCAGAGGGCTCAAGGCCCCTTAGACCTCCTCATTCATTTGACAAGTGTTTGTTGCACATCCATTTTGTGTTAGAAACCAGCTAAGTAATGGGGCACAAAGATAAAAAACAGACAAATATGTGGTTTCTGCCCTGATGGAGTTGACACACCAGTGTGAGAGTCAGACATTGATCATATAATCTCAAAGACAAATGTAAAATTGGCCAGGTGAGGTGGCTCACACCTGTAATCCCAGTCACTTTGGGAGGCCAAGGCAGAAGGATTGCTTGAGCCCAGGAGTTTAAGACTAGCCTGGGCAACAGAGTAAGACCCTGTCTCTACATACAATAAAAAAAATTAACTGGGGGCCGGGCGCGGTGACTCACACCTGTAATCCCAGCACTTTGGGAGGCCATGGTGGGTGGGTCACCTAAAGTCAGGAGTTCAAGACCAGCTTGACCAAAGTGGTGAAACCCCATCTCTACTAAAAATATGAAAATTGGCTGGGCATGGTGGCATGTGCCTGGAGTCCCAGCTACTCAGGAGGCTGAGACAGGAGAATTGCTTGAACCCAGGAGGCGGAGGTTGCAGTGAACTGAGATTGTGCTGCTGCACCCTAGTCTGGACAACAGAGTGAGACTCTATCTCAAAAAACAAACAAAACAAAGATTAAAAAATAAATTAACTGGGTGTGGTGACACATGCCTGTGGTCCCAGCTACTTGGGAGACTGAGGTGGGAGGATCACTTGAGCCCAAGAGGTCCAGGCTGTGGTGAGGCATGATTGTGCCACTGCACTCAAGCCTGGGTGATAGAGCAAGACCTCATCTCATAAAACCCAAAAAACAAAACAGAATTAAAATTTGTTAATAATGGTCATTATTGCAATGAAAGAGAGTTGGGGTGCAATATAGGTGTCTATCCCCCTAATAGGGGGATTCATGGGGTGGGGAGTGCTTCAACTAGGAAGCAAAGTTTAACAGAGATATGTGGGATCTGGCAGCTCCCTACCTATGTGAGAATTGTTAGTTCCCTTGGTTTCTGTGACAGCACCCTATTTTCCATTCTTTGACCACTTGTTTTTTAAGTGCTACTTTTTCTTTTTTTATATACAGATTATATACAATAGGGATAATCTGTTCCTTGAAACCTGGTAGAATTTGATTGCTTGTGTGTGTGTATGTGTATCTGAAGTGTAGATGTTTCACTGTTGTCTCTCTCTGTCACCCAGGCTGTAGTGTAGTGGCGTGATCTCGGCTCACTGCAACCTCTGCCTCCTGAGTAGCTGGGATTATAAGTGTGCACCACCACACCTGGCTAATTTTTGTGTTGTTAGTAGAGATTTTGCCACATTGGCCAGGCTGGTCTCGAACTCTTGACCTCAAGTGATCCACCCACCTTGGCCTCCCAAAGTGCTGGGATTACAGGCGTGAGCCACCACACCCGGCATACTTTGTCATTCTTTTTCTAATTTATTGGATGCTTGATTAATTAATTTAGAAATTTCTTCTTTTCTAATATATACATTTAAGGCTATAAACTTCCCTTGAAGATCTACTTGAGCTACGTCTCATAAGCTTTGCTATATTGTTTTTTTCATTATGGTCGATTTACTTTTCCATTATTATTTACTTTTTACATCTATTTCATTTATAAATGCACTAAGAATTTTTCAGATCTGTGGGGCTTAACTTTTTGTTGTTTATTATTTCAATTTTAAATGTATCATGGCCAGAGCACTCAGTCTGTCTGTGTAGCATGGCGGGCAGAACGTTGGCCTCCCGAGGACATGTGCACCCCTGGAACCACATGTAAGGTTACATGGCAAAGGGGCGTTATGGCTGCAGATGGTATCAAGGTTGGCCTTGAGGTGGGTGATTATTCTGCATTATCCAGGTAGATGCAGTGTAATCACAAGTGGAAGAGAGAGGCAGAGGAGGGAGAGCCAGAGAGGTGGCCACGTGAGAAGGATCAGTGACGTTGCTGACCTTGAAGCTGGAAGAAGAGGGCCATGAGCCTTGGTACGTGGGCAGCCTCCAGAAGCTGGGAGGGGCAAGGAGGCGGATTTGCCCCTAGATGCTCCAGAGGCAGTTGGACCTGCCAACACTGACTGTAGCCTGGTGAGGCCCATTTTAGACTTCTGACCTGCAGAGCTGTGACATAATACATCTGGGTTGTCTTCAACCACTAAGTTTGTGTTAATTTGTTATAGCAGCCAAAGAAAACAAATACATATGAATCTCTGGCATTTGTATTTGCTCTGCGGCCTAGTATGTGGTTGTAAATGTTTCATCTGTGCCTGAAAAAAATGTATATTTCTAATTCAGTGGTCTCTGCTTTTTAAAAAATTTTGTACCCCATCAATAAAACGATTTTCAACATGTATCCCAAAATATACAATGTTTTAAATAAATTAATCATGTACACTCAGATAGGTTCTATATAAGTATATGTGGACATTCTAAAGGATGAGATAGAATTGCATAGCACATAGAGAAACATAAAAAGGATGAGATTGGCTAGATGCAGTGACTCATGCTTGTAATCCCAGCACTTTGGGAAGCTGAGGGGGGAGGATTGCATGAGCTCAAGAGTTTGAGACCAGTGTGGGCAACAACAACAAAAAATAATAAAACTAAAATAAAAAGAATGAGACAAAGATAGGAAAAACAATATTTAAAGATACTGCAAGCTTTGCGCAGTATTGTAGCCAGTGATGTTTATCTGAGGTGCGATTATTGCTAGTTGAAAACTTTTCCCAACACCCAGCCATGACGACTTGAAATATAGTCAGCACTGGCAATTTTTGGCAGTTTCTACATGTACTGAATTTTAAAAAAATTGCATTTACTTATTTGCAACATAAAAGATCTAGTTACTCTCATTAAAACGTTAATAGGTAACAACATTTTCTGCAATATACTAAAATATTAATAGTAATAAATTTAGCAAGAATATGATTTAATGTGTTTTATTATTAAAAAATCTTTCTTCAACACTTTATGTATAGTGATCTGGGACTAAGTACAAATATTTAATTTTTTTTATTGCAATCCCACAACGAACATCATATATTTAATTTTTATGACTGACATAGATGAAAAAGGTTCTCAGCCAGGGGCGGTGGCTCATGCCTGTAATCCCACCACTTTGGGAGGCTGGGGTGGGTAGATCACCTGAGGTCAGGAGTTCAAGACCAGCCCTAACCAACATGGAGAAACCTCATCTTTACTAAAAATACAAAATTAGCCGGACATGGTGGCGCATGCCCATAATCCCAGCTACTCGGGAGGCTGAGGCAGGAGAGTCGCTTGAATCTGGAAGGCTGAGGTTGCAGTGAGCCAAGATCGCACCATTGCACTCCAAATGGGCAACAAGAACAAAACTCCATTTGAAAAGAAAAAAATAAAAGATTCTGCAGGTCAAACTGTTTCTGGTGTGTTTTCTAATTTTGAATCAAGAGTTCATCTTCAAGCCTGCCACCGTGGCTCACACCTGTAATCCCAGCACTTTGGGAGGCTGAGGCAGGAGGATGGCTTGAGGCCAGGAGTTTGAGACCAGCCTGGGTAACAAAGTGAGACCCCACTGTACTTCAGTGCTGGTGACAGAGTGTGACCCCACCTCCAATAAAGAGAGAGAGAGAGAGAGCACCAGAGAGAGGGGGAAAGAAAGTGTATATTCAGCAGGCTTTTTCTGTGAGACTCCTTGGTGGCTGGGTTGAGGACATGTCCTTTAAGCGTTTTTATAGTTGCTTTTGTCAGACACTCCAGGGATGCCACTGGCTTAAGACCAGTTTTCATGTTATTTTCTTGGGGACGAAGGAGGTTTCCCAACCATGTGGGTAATATAAATTTAACCCCTGTACCTGGCCGAGCACAGACCTATAGTTATACTTTTTGTTTTGTTTTGTTTTGTTTTTGTTTGAGACAGGGTCTCGCTCTGTTGCCTAGGTTGGAGCGCAGTGGCAGCACAGCTCAATATAGCCTCAATCTCCTGGGCTGAAGCAATCTTCTTGCCTCAGCCTCTTGAGGAGCTGGGACCACACCTGGATTATTTATTTATTTATTTTTGTAGAGATGACGTCTTGCTATGTTGCCCAGGCTGGTCGCCAATTCCTGGGCTCAAGTAATCCTCCCACCTTTGCCTCCCGAAGTGTTGGGATTACAAGGTGTGAGCCTAGCCACACTTTCTTTTTTAGGACTTGTCACGCTTGTGATTTTATGTGATCTGTGGTTTAGAGGATTAGTTTTTTATCCTCTTTAGAGAATTAATTTTGTATTAAATTTGCATCCCATCCGGCTAATTTTGTATTTTAAGTAGAGACGGGGTTTCTCCATGTCGGTTAGGCTGGTCTTGAACTCCAACCTCAGGTGATCCGCCTACCTGAGCCTCCCAAAGTGCTAGGATTACAGTCTGAGGTAAAGTTAATTTCTGAAATCAGATGTTATGTAAATTGATGCGTGTAAGGTTTGAGTGCTGACTCTTGAGGTTTTCTGACTCTCAGTCTATGTGACCAGGGAAGGGCATGACCAATAAAAGGAATTTCTCAGATACCAGGCAAGGGGAGAAACAGTGAGTGAAAGACGTCGCTATGAAGGAAGCAGTCTGGACCTGGAACCTAAGGGTGGTTCAGGGGCCCAACCCCACGGAGACAGGAGGATCCTGGGGTAGGTGAAGAGCGCCTGACTTTCAGAACCAGATAGATTGGTGGTCCAAAGGCCTCTCTGCCGGCTTCTACCCGTATCATCTCCAGCTTCTCCCACAACCTCTTGGCTGAGTCCTCATCTGCTCGAGGATAGTGTCATGCACTTTGCAACATGTTGGGACAATTAAGCGTAATAATATAAATGAAACGTCTGGCCTGGTCTTGTTTGGGTGCTCAATAAATATGCATTCCTCCTTTCTCTTCCTTGGTATTTGAGGCTGCAAGTCCCAAGAAATGGGGTTGAGGGAACAGCCAGTTAACCTAGGAACTAAACCAAAGGAGTGTGAAAGAGACAGAACGACTCACTAAATTGAACAAGCTGTGCATAGGCATTATGTCTGCTCTGTATGTATTATTCATAGTTCTTCATCATGCAGAATCGTCATCTCACAAGGGGATGGGGGACATTTCTTCTCACAGTAGGCTTCTAGCCCCTGGCATTTCTTTCCTTCCTTCCTTCCTTCCTTCCTTCCTTCCTTCCTTCCTTCCTTCCTTCCCTCCCTCCCTCTCTCCCTCCCTCTCCCTCTCTCTCTCCCTCCCTCTCCCTCTCTCTCTCTTTCTTTCTTTTCTTGAAGGAGTCTTGCTCTGTTGCCCCGGCTGCAGGGCGGTGGCACGATCTCGGCTTACTATAACCTCTGCCTCCTAGGTGCAAGCTATTCTCCTGCCTCAGCCTCCCAAGTAGCTGGGATTGCAGGCATGTGCCACCATGCCTGGCTAATTTTTGTATTTTTAGTAGAGATGGGGTTTCTCCATGTTGGCTCGGCTGGTCTTGAACTCCTAACCTCAGGTGATTCACCTGCCTGGGCCTCCCAAAGTGCTGGGATTACAGGTATGAGCTACCAGGCCTGGCAGCCCCTGGCATTTTCTACTTGCTCTTTTTTTTTTTTTTTTTTTTCCCTGAAACAGGGTCTCGATCTGTTGCACAGGCTGGAGTGCAGTGGCACCATCTTGGCTCACTGCAGCCTCGACCTTCTGGACTCAAGCAATCCTCCCGCTTCAGCCCCCAAAATATCTGTGACTACAGGCATTCGCCATCAAACCCAGCTCATTTTTGTATTTTTTGTAGGGATGGGGTTTCACTATGTTCCTCAAGCTGGTCTCAAACTCTTGAGCTCAAGCGATCTGCTCACTTTGGCCTCCCAAAACGCAGGATTATAGGTGTAAGCCACTGTGCCGGGCTGCTCTTGCTCTTCTGAGTGATTTCCCTTGCTCACCAGATGAGGTAGACGGCTCGTGGAGCCAGTCTAGAGCGATCTTCCCTGCAGTAGGGAGGGGGGCACGCCCCACTTTCCCCAGCTGTTTCTGAGCCTCAGGACTGTGATCTTTGAGAGGGACCTAAGACCTCTGTTTCCCCTGCTAGTCTGTGGTGTGGCATCTGAGCTGGAGCTCTTGGGGCAGTTTGCCTCCTAGAGCTATGCTGGAGCCCGCTAGTACTGCTTAGCTAAAGCTGGATCAGGAATTTTGTGAGGTTACTTGTTGGTAGTTTGAAATTGGCCACAGCAGGAATACTTACAGCCACGTACATCAGCGAATGCTATAGATCAAGGGCTCCCCGCCCCGAGAGCTGGCTATTAACATTTACCACCACACCACCACTACTGACTTACTAGGGTGAGGCCCAGTCATTACTTTTAGTCATGTTTTGGGTCTTGGAGAGACAGAGTTCTTCCCTATCTGGGATCCTGCCCCTCCTCCTGGCTTCTAGGTAGAAGCACCTGTGGGGAGCAGTGGCATGATCTCAGCTCACTGCAACCTCCGCCTCCCGGGTTCAAGTGATTATCCTGCCTCCACCTCCTGCGTAGCTGAGATTACAGGCATGCGCCACCACGCCCAGCTAATTTTTGTATTTTTAGTAGAGACGGGGTTTCACCATGTTGGCCAAGCTGGTCTTGAACTCCTGACCTTGTGATCCACCCGCCTCAGCCTCCCAGAGTGCTGAGATTACAGGCATCAGCCGCTGTGCCCGGCTGCCCATCCCAACTTCTTTCTCTTTTTTTTAAAAATTGAAATTTAGTTATAAAAGTATTATTCATATCACCACCTCCTTATAAAAAATTAAACCAGCAAAATCCATCATTTTCATCAGTAGGTAAATGCACTAAGAATGCTTGTACCTGTGCCCCAGGAGACATATGCGAAAGATTCAAGCTCTACTGTTTGTAATTGCAAAATAAAAAGGAAGGAAACAAATTCGTGTGGTCACTCACATCTGTAATCCCAGCACTTTGAGAGGCCGAGGCAGGCAGATGGCTTGAGCCCAGGAGTTTGAGACCAGCTTGGGCTACATGGCAAAACCCTGTCTATAGTAAAAATACAAAAATTAGCTGGATGTAGTGGCAAACGCCTGTAGTCCCAGCTACTCAGGAGGCTGAGGCAGGAGAATCGCTTGATCCTGGGAAGTGGAGGTTGCAGTGAGCTGAGATCGAGCCACTGCAAAAGAAAGAAAGAAAGAGAGAGAGAGACAGAAAAAAAGGAAGAAAGGGGCCAGGCGCGGTGGCTCACGCCTGTAATCCCAGCACTTTGGGAGACTGAGGTGGGTGGATCACAAGGTCAGGTGTTCAAGACCAGCCTGGTCAAGATGGTGAAACTCCATCTCTACTAAAAATACAAAAATTAGCCAGCTCTAGTGGTGGGCACCTGTAGTCCCAGCTACTTGAGAGGCTGAGGCAGGAGAATTGCTTGACCTGGGAGGCGGAGGTTGCAGTGAGCTGAGATTGTGCCATTTCACTTCAGCCTGGGTGACAGAGCGAGACTCACTCTCAAAAAAAAAAAAAAAAAGAAAAAAGAAAGAAGGAAAGAACAGTAGATTAATAAATGGTTGTATATTCACCCAGTGGAATATTCACGCAATGGAATACTTTAGAGGAATGAATATGAACCACCTGTATATAGCCATGGACATTAATTTGCATGAGTCTCAAAAGTATAATATTGTACCTTGTGAATGTACTTAATGCCCCCTGAATTGTACACTTAAAAATGGTATAAATGGTAAATTTTATATATATTTTACCACAATATAAATAAATAAATGGAAAAAGCATGTTAAATGATATTGCGCAAACACACAGAAGCAAGGCATAGAAAAGTACGTAAGATTCCATATATAAAGTTCAAAAACAGGCAAAATGAAACAGTTTGTTGTTCAGGGTGCACACAGATGGCAGAACTAGAAAGGAAAGTGAGGAAGTGATAGACACAAGCCAGAACTGCTTTCCCGGGTGAAGAGGGAAGGTGTGATCAGGGCGCTTCTAAGGTTCTGCTAATGTTCTCATCTTAACGTGGGTTTTCATGTGTTATTTTTATGTGCTATTTTATGTATCTTAGATAGTTCACAATAAAAATTATAAATTATATTTTTAAAATTTGAGGTTTTGAACATAAGTTGGGACAAAAAAATTTTTTTAATTTAAAAATTGGAGGTGAAAATGAAAAAAAATGGAAAGTTATAGATAAGACTCAGATTTCCTTTGATCAATCTCCTCCCTTCATCCCTGGTCCTCTCCCTACCTCCTTAAGGTAGGCACTGTTTTCAGATTATTGAGTATTCTTCCAGAACTTTCCTAAACAAAAAAGTTACTTGTGGGTTTTTGGTTTTTTTTTTGACAGAATCTCCCTCTGTTACCCGGGCTGGAGTTCATGGCATGTTCTCAACTCACTGCAGTCTTCACCTCCTGGGTGGAAGTGATTCTCCTGCCTGAGCCACCCAAGTAGCTGGGACCACAAGTGTGCAGCTAATTTTTGTATTTTTAATAGAGACAGGGTTTCACCATGTTGGCCAGGCTGGTCTCGAACTCCTGACCTCAGTTGTTCTGACTGTCTCAGCCTCCCTCAGTGCTGGGAGTACAGGCATGAGCCACCGTGCCAGGCATATGTGTAAACTTTGAAAAATTATTTTCTTTTTACTTTTTTGAGGTGGAGTCTTGCTCTTGTCCAGGCTGGAGTGCAATGGTGTGATCTCGGCTGACTGCAACCTCCACCTCCTGGGTTCAAGCGATTTTTCTGTCTCAGCCTCCTGAGTAGCTGGGAATACAGGTGCCCCCGCCACCTCACCACACCTGGCTAATTTTTGTATTTTAGTAGAGATGGGGTTTCACCATATTGGCCAGGCTGTCTTGAACTGCTGACCTCAGGTGATCGGCCCATGTTGGCCTCCCAAAGTGCTGAGATTACAGGCGTAAGCCACCATGCCCGGCCTGTTTTTAAAAATTTATTTTGTTTTCTACTTAAAATATTATTAAGCAGCCGGGCACGGTGGCTCACGCCTGTAATCCCAGCACTTTGGGAGGCTGAGGTGGGCGGATCACTTGAGATTGGGAGTTCAAGACCAGTCTGACCAACATGGAAAAACACTCTCACTACTAAAAATACAGAATTAGCTGGGTGTGGAGGTGCATGCCTGTAATTTCAGCTACTCAGGAGGCTGAGGAAGAAGAATCGCTTGAACCCAGGAGGTGGAGATTGCAGTGAGCCGAGATCACGCCATTGCACTCCAGCCTGGGCAACAAGAATGAAATTGTCTCAAAAAAAAAAAAAAGTTATTAAGCAATAATCAAATATTTCTCACTCTGATTTCTCAGCCCCACTCCTCCTGAGGATTCTTCACTTGAATTTTTCAGAGCAAGGGAGACCCCTGTCGTAGGAGAGGTGGGAGGGTGCTTTATGGAGAGCATCTGGTTGTTCCTTCTCCCTGGCAAGGGGACTGCCTCTCTTTTTGATATCTGAGATGACTGACAGCAATAACATCTGACTTTGTCTTTTCCTTTCTTATTTGGGAGATCGTAGGCTACCTATGTTCACCAAAGAAAATCTTACACAAAGCTGTGATAATTCTAGCACAGGGCAAGAAATAAAGCCTAAGGAACAAACCATCCATTTTCTCTCCACTCAGTAAAAAATTATCTCTGGGAAATGAAATAGCCCAAGTCTGGCAGTTCCATGTTCTTCTTTTTGTTTTTTGTCACCCAGGCTAGAGTGCAGTGGTACAGTCATGGCTCACCGCAGCCTCAAACTCCTGGGCTCAAGAAATCCTCCTGCCTCAGCCTCCAGGGTATCTAGGGCTGGAGGTGCACACTACCACGCCTGGTTAATTTTTCATTTTATGTCGAGACTGGGTCTCTTTATGTTTCTCAGCCTGGTCTTGATTCCTGGCCTCAAGAGATCCTTCTACGTCAGCTTCTCAAAGTGCTGAGATTATAGGCATGAGCCACTGCATCTGCCCCCTGTTCTTCTTATATTGCTTTTTTTTGTTGTTTGTTTTCTGTTTAGGAGATGGAGTCTAGCTCTGTCACCCAAGCTGGAATGCAGTGGTGTGATCTCGA
Organism: Cheracebus regulus; assembly: GCA_963574635.1. Lineage (NCBI taxonomy): Eukaryota > Metazoa > Chordata > Mammalia > Primates > Pitheciidae > Cheracebus > Cheracebus regulus. Next base: position 53,825 of record CAUYQU010020026.1, read on the forward strand.
CTCACTGCAACCTCTACCTGCTGGGTTCAAGCAGTTCTCCTGCCAGAGCCTCCAGAATAGCTGGGATTATAGTCATGTGCCACCATGCCCAGCTAATATATTGCTTTTTAAAGTGCTTCTTTTAGGAGATAGAGGAAGATTTGTTAACTGGCCTTGTGACTCAGCTTGCAGGCACAATTCTCCATTGGCCCCAGCGCAGTTGTATTTTTGTGTGTGTTTTGTTTTTTCCATAAATGATATACAGTACGTATCCTACGATTTGCTTTTCATGTTTTTAATCCAATTGTATGGCTTGGAGATAATTTCATTTTATACTTCTAGAACTACTTGTTTTGTTAAATAGGGAATAGATGTGCAGAGGCTTTTAAGCCATTCTCCTGGTTCCTGAATACTTAGCTTGCTCCCAACATTGCACTATCGCAAGTGGTGTTGCATAAACAACTTATACTTCGCCGTGCATGTGGGAGTGTCTCTCTAGAATAAGTGCTGGGCATTGGAATCGCTGAGTTATAGGGTGTGCACATTTTTCACTTTAATAGATGCTGGCAAGTTGCCCTCCAGAGCGGTCCTACCAGTTCACACTCCCACCAGCAGTGGAACGACAGCACGTATTTCCTTACATTCTGCAAGCCTTTCATATTAGCAAACTGTTTTTAAGCATCTCGGAGGAAAATGCTGTCTCATTGTTTCGGTGTGCACTTCCCATTCCCGGCGAGGCTGAACATCTTTTTTCCATGATCGTGCTGTTTGTATTTCCTCTTTTGTGAGTAAGGTCTTTTTACCCTTATGTCACCACCAGTGTTCTGAAGTCCACCTTCGGCTCCACCACAGCAATCCTGTCCTCCAGACCCAACTGGCAGGGCCTCTACCAATCACGGGGACACCTTTGCCAAACATGGTATATGCTTGCCATCTGCCCCGGGGGCTGAGAACATCCTCCGGGTGGTAGGGGAGATCTCTGTGCTCCCTCCTTTCCTAATGCCAGGGGACTTCAGACCTGCACGGAGAGGGTGTCCTTTACCTCACTTGTCACATGGCAGCTGGGACTTGCATGACCTCTAGACTCCTGCTTCAGCACTTGGTGACCCTCCAAACTGCACTGATCTCAACCCTAAACAGAAGGGATCTTTGGTGTCTGTTGACTTTTACTGAGATAAAATGAATCATTTTAATCATTGAAAAATGTGCAATGCAGTGGCTAGAGTTTTACTGAGATAAAATGAATCATTTTAATCACTGAAAAATGTGCAATTCAATGCTTTTGCTGTATTTGCAAAGATGTGCAAATATCACTGCTATCTGATTCCAGAACATTTCCATCTCCCCTAAAAAACCTCTTACTCTTTAGCAGTCACAGCCACTCCCAGTTCTCCCCTCCCCAAGCCCCCGGCAAACACTAATCCAGCTTCTGCCTCTGTGGATTTGCCTATTTGCGACATTTCATATAAATGGAATCATGTTAATGTAATATGTGACTGTGTCTGGCGTCTTTCATGTAGCGTGATGTCTTCAAGTTTCATCTATGTTGTAGCTTCTATCAATACATTCCTTTTTATGGCTGAATGACATTCCATTGTATGGGTACATACCTCATTTTGTTTATTCATTAGTACTGTTTCTACTTTTTATTTTCTTATTTTTATTTATTTATGTTTTTGAGGCAGGGTCTTTTTCTGTCATCCAAGCTGGAGTGCAGTGGGGGGATCTCAGCTCGCTGCAACCTCTGCCTCCGTCATCCTTCCACTTCATCCTCCTGGGTTGCTGGGACTACAGGCATGGACCATCATGCCCAACTAATTCTATTTTATTTTACTGTAGAGATGGGGTTTCATTGTCCAAGCTTGTTTCCACTTGCTGGCTATTATGAATAATGCTGCCATCAACATTCATGTACAAGATTTTGTGCAAACATATGTTTTGAATTCTCTTAGGTACATACCTACTGATCGAGTTGCTGGGTCACATGGTAACTCTGTGTTTAACTAGTTGAGGAACTGACAAGGTGTTTTCCACACCGCTGCACCGTTTTACACTTCCACCAGCAGCAGTACATGAGGTTTCCAATTTCTGTACGTGCTTGCCAACACAGGTACATTTCTATTTTTTAAAAAGTTGGATCACCTGAGGTCGGGAGTTCAAGACCAGCCTGACCATCATGGTGAAACCCTGTCTTTATTTAAAAAAAAAAAAAAAAAAAAAGTTGGTCAGGTGTGGTGGCTCACGCCTGTAATCCCAGCACTTTGAGGGGCTGAGGGCAGATCATGAGGTTAGGAGTTCAAGACCAGCCTGGCCAACATGATAAAACCCTGTCTTTACTAAAAATACAAAAATTAGCCAAGTGTGGTGGCAGGTGTCTGTAATCCCTGCTGCTCGGGAGGCTAAGGCAGGGGAATTGCTTGAACCTGGGAGGTGGAGGTTGCAGTGAGCCAAGACCGCGCCACTGTACTCCAGCCTGGGCGACAGAGCGAGACTCCGTCTCAAAAAAAAAGTTATAACTAACCTAGTTGTATCTTATTGTGGTTTTGATTTGCATTTCACTAGACTAATGATGTTGAGCATCTTTTTATGTGTTCATTGACCATTTGCATATTTTCTTTGGAAAAATGTCTATTCAAGTCCTTTGCTCATGTTCAACTTAAATTATTTATGTCTTTCGTTGTTGAGTTGCAAGAGTTTTTTTTCTTTTTGATATGATTAATTCTAGACCTTACCACATGTGATGTGAAAATATTCTCTCCCATTCTGTGAGTTGTCTTTTTACCTTCTTAATAATGCCCTTTGATGCATAAAAGTCTCACATTTTGATGAAATCCGGTTTACCTACTTTTTCTTCTTTGGTTGCCTGTGCTTTTGGTGTCATTTTTAAGAAACTGTTGCCAAAATCAAAGTCATACAGATTTTCACTTATCCTTCCCTTAAAGAGTTTTATAGTTTTAACTCTTAAGTTTAATTCTTTGGGCTGGGTGCGGTGGCTCACGCCTGTAATCCCAGCACTTTGGGAGGCTGAGGTGGGCAGATCATGAGGTCAAGAGATGGAGACCATCCTGGCCAACATGGTGAAACCCTGTCTCTACTAAAAATTCAAAATAGCTGGGCGTGGTGGTACACGCCTGTAGTCCCAGCTACTCGGGAGGCTGAGGCAGGAGAATTGCTTGAACCCGGGGGGTGGAGGTTGTAGTAAGCCGAGACCGTGCCATTGTACTCTAGCCTGGCAACAGAGTGAGACACTGTCACGAAAAAAAAAATTTAGTTCTTTGATTTATTTTGAGTTAAATTTTTTTATCTGGTTTTAGGTAAGGGTTCAACTTCATTCTTCTACCTGTAGATACGCAGTTGTCCTAGCACTGCTTCTTGAAAAGACTATTTGTTTCAATGGTCTTGGTGCCCTTGTTGAAATTAATTGACCATAGATGTATGAGTTGATTTCTGGACTCTGAACTGTTTTCCAGTGATCTCTATGTCCATCTTTGGGTCAATACCACAGTTTTGATTACTGTAGCTCTATAGTAAGTGTTGAAGTTGGGACTTCAACTTTGTTCTTCTTTTTCAAAATTATTTTGGCTATTCTGTGTCCCTTGCATTTGCATATGAATTTTAGGATTAGCTTGTCCATTTATGCAAAAAAAAAAAAAAAAAAGGCAGTTGGAATTTTGATAGGGATTGCAAGGATCTGTAGATGAAATTGGGAAATATTGGTACCTTCAGTCCATGAACACAGATGTCTTTTTGTTTATTTAGGATTTCTTTAATGTCTTTCAACAATGTTTTGTAGTTTCCAATGTATGAGTCTTGCACTTTCTTGTTAAATGTTTTCCTAAGTTTTTTTTTCTTTTTTTTTTTAGACAGAGTCTCACTCTGCTGCCCAGGTTAGAGTGCAGTGGCCCGATCTTGGCTCACTGCAGCCTCCACCTCCTTGGTTCAAGCGATTCTCCTGCCTCAGCCTCCTGAGTAGCTAGGATTACAGGTGCCTGCCACCATGCCTGGCTAATTTTTTTGTATTTTTAGTAGAGACAATTTTCACCATGTCAGCCAGTCTGGTCTTGAACTCCCGACCTAAGTTTTTATTCTTTTTGATGCTATGGTAAATGGAGTTTTTTTTTTTCACCCTAATTTCATTTTCTTTCTTTTTTTTTTTTTTTGTGTGTGTGCGATGGAGTCTCACTCTTGTTGCCTAGGCTGGAGTGCAATGGTGTAGTCTCAGCTCACTGCAACTTCCACCTCCTGGATTCAAGCGATTCTCCTGCCTCAGCCTCGTGAGTAGCTGGGATTACAGATATGTGCTACCACTCCTGGCTCATTTTGTGTTTTTAGTAGAGATGGGATTTCATCATGTTGGTCAGGTTGGTCTTGACCTCCTGACCTCAGGTTATCTGCCTGACTTGGCCTCCCAAAGTGCTGGGGTTAGAGGCATGACCCACCGTGCCTGGCCCTTAATTTCACCTGCTGTCTTTTTTTTTTTTTTTTTTGTGTCAGAATATTGCTCTGTTGCCCAGGCTGGAGTGCAGTGGTGCAATCTTGGCTCACGGCAACCTGCATTTCCTGGGTTCAAGTGATCCTCTCACTTCAGCCTCCTGAGTAGCTGGGACTACAGGTGCCCGCTACCATGCCTGTCCATTTTTTGTATTTTTTTTTTTTTTGAGACAATTTTGCTCTGTTGCCAGGTGTCAGGCTGGAATGCAGTGGTGCGATCTCGGCTCACTGCAACCTCCACCTCCCAGGTTCAAGCAATTCTCCTGCCTCAGCCTCCCAAGTAGCTGGGACTACAGGCATGCGCCACTACGCCCAGCTAATTTTTGTATTTTTTAGTAGAGACAGAGTTTCACCAGGATGGTCTCGATCTCCTGACCTTGTGATCCTCCCGCCTCAGCCTCCCAAAGTGCTGGGATTACTGGCATGAGCCACCGCGCCTGGCCTTGTATTTTTTTTTAAGAGATGGGGTTTTAACGTGTTGCCCAGGCTGGTCTGGAACTCCTGGGCTCAAGTGATCTCCCTGCTTTGACTGCCCAAAATGATTACAGGCCTGAGCCACTGTGCCCAGCCCTGAATTTCATTTTCAGGTTGTTCATTGCCCATGTGCATGTTGACATTTGAAGGCGGCAGTTGTTTTCTCCAGAGTTGGAAGGTGGTGCCCTGGGGTGTAGGCGTGTTGCTATGACACCCTGTGGGCCGTTACTGGGGCTCTCTTGGGGCTTATGGAAACATGTCTGACTAATCTTTCCCACACTCCCTTTGCATCTGATGGCTCCCTCGTCTAGGAGAGGAGGAGAGGAAGAGAGTGGGTTGGTGGGGCCTCACCCTTTCCCACAGGTGCTTCCTCTGACCCTTCTTTTCTGCAGGGTTTTTGGGATTCCCAAAGGGCAAGAGCTGTGGCAGCCTTCTCTTTTACCCATACGTTGGCCAGAACTGATGCTCTCTACTTTTAATTTTTTGAGATGGAGTCTCCCTTTGTCACCCAGGTGGAATTCTGTCACCCAGGCTGGAATGCAGTGGCGCAATCTTGGCTCACTGCAACCTCTGCCTCAGCCTTGGGTTTGGGTTCAAGTGATTCTCATGCCTCAGCCTCTCGCGTAGCTGGGACTCCAGGCACGCACCACCATTCCTGGTTAATTTGTTTGTATTTTTAGCAGGGACAGGGTTTCGCTATGTTGGTCAGGCTAATCTTGAACTCCTGGCCTGAAGCGATCTGCCCACCTCAGCCTTTCAAAGTGCCAGGATTACCCTTGTGAGCCACCGCACCCAGCCTGATGCTCCCTACTTTGATGGGGATAGAGGAATGTTGCAGGCGACAGGATGTCAGAGCAGCCTGGGGAGGGAGTCCAAGGATCAATCAGTTGGTGAAAATCTGAAGGAGTGGAGGATGATTGGAGTAAATCTGTGCTGCCTGACCCATGTCCAAGGCCGTCTCTCTGCTCAGTCACTTGCTAGCTGTGCGGTTGCTCAAGCTCTGGGGTCTGTTTCCACTGTCACATGAGGATGCAGATGCTTGCCCCATAGGGCAGGCTCAGGTGTGAGCAGCCACGTCTGGTGGCTCAGGTGAATGCCCTGCTAGGGCTTGATGCAGAAGAGGGGCCAGTCAGTGTTCACTGAAGTGCGACTTGATCACCGGCAACTTCCTTCTTGACCAGGGTAGGGCAGCATGAGAGCTCAGAGCTCCTTAAGTGGGGCCGTACTCAGAACAGAAGGGGAAGAGTGAAGAAATCTACTAGTAAGAGGTGTAAGGGAGGCATATGAGACAAACCTCACCTTTGTGAGAGCTCAGATAGTCAAGGGGAGCTTTAGGATAGACAGTGTGGGTGCTGCTAGGCCTGAGGAGAAGCCATCATATTTTAGTGCCAAAGGAATGGGCGGGCTGGATGGGGAGAGCTGCAAGAAGCAGGATGTTCCAAGTTTGTGTAGTTTTTTGTTTTGTTTCATTTTGTTTTCTGAGATAGGGTCTCGCTCTGTCGCCCAGGCTGGAGTGTAGTGGTGCAATCACAGCTCACTGTAGCCTCGAACTCTTGGGTTCAAGCAATCCTCCCACCTCAGCCTCCCAAGTAGCTGGAACTACAGGTGCACACCATGATGCCCAGCTAGTTTTTGCATTTTTAGTAGGGACAGGGTTTCACCAGGTTGTCCAGGCTGGTCTTGAACTCCTGGGCTCAAAGCGATCTGCCTGCCTCA